>JAOEHY010005450.1:0-46945 GCA_025447955.1 Psilopsiagon aurifrons | reverse complement strand
CAGCTTAAACCGCGACAGTTCTTTTAGGAGGGGGAAGTGAGTGAACAAACTGCGTGGCTGATTTACAGCTTAAACCACGACAGTTGGCCCAGCTGTTAATGAAAACATAGACTGAAGAAGCACTTAACTTTACACTGTGTAGTCAGCTCCTGTGAAATCAATGGGATTAACTAGAGTGCGCAATATTAAAAAGCTTTGTAAGTCACTGAAGAAATAGGATCAGACAGTGCATCTCCCACAAAAAAAGCCCAGTAAGTACAAGGGACTATTAAGTGATATGCAGGGGAACAGGGAAACACAGGCCAAATTTTGACCCTGATATAGCTCTTGGAAGCCATAGGGACCATATAACCATCTTAGCTACTTTCCAAATGACTCCACATTCCATAGATTGTGTTGCTCCATACAGTCTGTACAACAGCTCACAAAACCAAGCAAAAATCTCAGCTGAAGAGCAAGCTACAATGTGTCAGCAGAATGCTGTAGAACAAGTAGGTTATTTAGAGAAAAAAAGATGCATATATCAAGGTTACTTTGGGCCAAGAAAAAGTATGTAGAGCATTATAACAAACTTCTCTAGACTACACAGGAATTTGAGCTGACCAACTTCGCTCTCAGTCCTTCCCACAGACCCCAAGGCTATACAAAGAGTTTGGCTCAGCTAAATAAACTGAAGACTATGTGTTTCAGACTGTACTTTATTGCATTTTCTTCCTTTCTACTTCAGCCTCTTTTCACACAATTCTACAGAAGTAGTGATAAACCATTTTTTTTAGCTGCTGTTATTCCATTACAAAAATACTGCATTAAAACAAATAAAATCCATCATAAAGATGGACAATATGTGCATTCTCTAGGAGTGATACTACAGATGTACAGTATGTAGAACAAGGACTAAATAGCCTATTTAGGAAAAAAAAACAAGCTACAGGAAGATGGAGGTGGCTGATACAGGAAGTTTTTTTACATCAGAGCTGCATTAAAAAAAAAAAAAAGGAAAAAAGGAAGAACCAACAGCGTTATAAACTAAAAATCCAATAAAAAGACTACACCTTGGTTTAATAAAGTAAGGTCCCAGATTTTAACCACAAAACTAATATTGCAATCTGGGTCTGCAATCAAAAACTCTTCTTCTCGAAGGATTCCCTCGTGGCTTAAGGACTACAGGTGCCAGACAGGTGGAAATTCTGAAATTGCAACCAATATCCAGACTTTAATGATGTTTGCCTGCCAGAAACGCCTAGACATAACTATGGCCTATTCTCCATTATGAGCAAGTTCTTTTTTTGTAATTCCCCTTGGGTTGAATACAAAGGCGATTCTCTGTTACTGATATATCATTGTATTTTGCAACTGTTATATTTCAACAAAAGAGCTTGTACCATTAATGATACTTGATCTTCCTGTAAACAAAGATATTTTGTGGCCTTTGCTAAATGTTCAATAACCAAAATCATATATATATATTTCTGTATTCATGCATTTCTTTATCATACAAGTATTGTAAGGAATTAGAAATGCAATTGCACTGTAAAAGAAAAAACCCTAATCTCAAAGCTTTATGTGTAATAATGTGCTGCCACTGCTGAACTGGAATAAGAAGAAAACCCACAACAGTTCCTGAAGAATACTAGCAGTTCTGAGCATCATAAATCCTATGCATATATCCTTCCTTTGCCTTTCTCTTTCTAAGTAAGTTCATGCATACCAGCAAAAAGCACCTCAACTTTTTTGTGGATTGACAATGCATTTTACAGTCTCTTCTATGACCTACAAAGCCAGACTTTCAGGTAGTTTCAATTATTTCATGTTTTCTTCCAAAAAAATTGTACGAATACAATTGTATGAACACATTTTTTTTTTTTTTTAATTTCCAAGCAATTTTATAATACTATAAGCATAATGCACCAGCCCTTTTGCCTGAACAGTGCAGCTACTGACTGCTTTATTATTCTTCAGATATCGACGTAAGACTAGGCAATTTTCTCTCAAATAATTCAGTATTTCATGTCAGGAAGATACCACAAGAAACAAGCATGGTTGGGTTCTCTGTGTCTCCTAGAATTCCTCCAAAGGTCAGCTGGAATGATTCTCCAATATCTCTAAGCAAGGCCTCTGGTCACTTTTTATAAACTTGAGCTGTAGGACCTGTCTGCTCCATTCCCTTGATGTTGCAAGATTCACTGCCTCACAAGGCAGAGCTGGGAAGAGAGATTTTTTTCAGAAGGCTTTGAATTTGTCTTTTGAGCCTCAGCATGTACAACTGAAGGAATAAAAAAACCAACTCCGGTATTAATGAAAATTCTAGTAAGCTAACCCTCAAATACTCAGAGGTCCTAAGAAAAGAACTGACACCAAAATTAATCTCAACAGTGAAAAAGTTTCTCTGATCTCCATTATAAAATGAAAAAGAACAGCAGGATTTATGTAACAATAGGTAATTAAATGTGGCATAGAAAATAGTGATGATTCACTGATGTTACTTGTTACAGTGGTGTTTGAATTCTGGAGTCAAGTATATTTTTCTGAGCCTGACAGATAAGGCACAAACAACTATCTAATGCTTGCTTTTAAACATTTTCCTTGAGCAATACTAATTGTAGGAAGCTTTCCCTTTGTACAGCTATACATACTGTCACGCATGGATAGAAATAATTAGAGATTATCAGAATGGTTTTGACTAAACTAAGTTCTGTGAAAGTCTTTCAGAGACTTATCGGTAAGCATTTCATTAAGAAAGGGTGGTTGGAACTAGGTCCAAGTATGAAAGTGAGACATTCTTGTTGCACCGGCCCTAATATTGAAGTCTTTCATGTACTTGGATGAATTCTCATTGAAAACCTACTCCCAGCAGATAGCAGGCAGAACAGAAACGCATATTGCCCACTCCCAAACCAGCTTTAGCAGCCCAGCTGGATATGTACGCACAGTCTTCTAATTGAAATCCTAAGGTTTCAATTCATGAGATGACACCCCAGTACAGTTCTGGTGGTGGAATCATAAAAGTGAAGACAAAATCTTCCCAATGTAGACAAAAATGAAATGTCAAGACCTAAAAAAACTTTCATGAAACCAAGATGGTGTTGTATAGCCAGCTGCTATTGTAACATGCCATGAGGAAAATTATCTTTTTACTGAACCAGATGGAAAGAATGAAAAACCTATAGCTAATTTAAAATCTGTCTGGTACACACAACACCTAAGACATTTTGCAAATGCATAGTGGCAGAACAGTTCCCCTAAACAAGGGATTTACTCAGTTACCTTCCAAGTCATAACTGATAGGTTTAACCATTCCTTAGTCTGTGAAAAGGAATTAGAAAGTTCATTCATTTTCTCTCAGAAAGTTTCTTGAGCAATGACCTGAGGGAAAAAGGATTTAGAAGTGAGTTATGTGGAAGGACATGACATCTCCCACGCTCAATAAAGCTAGAAAAGATAACATCCCTTCCATTTTCTTCCCCTTTCTTTTTTTATGTGAATAAACTCTCACAGCAAACCAACAACCTAGAATTTCACTTTTTGCTATATGCTACAGCCATTGAATCAAGGAATAGAAAACTGACCTGTACTCATGATAATAAAGGATTCCTAGGTAAAATAAGATTGTACTAGTTAGTATTTATACTTGTCCTTTGGTTGCACGAGTCCACAGTTCTTGCCCCACTGAGAAGAGCTCAGTAGCATGCATATTAAGAGTACAGGTTTTACTACCTTAATGCAGTACATAGATTTCTAATTCACTACAAGTCAGTTTATTCACTACCTATTTAGTAAGGCCTCAATATTCCAGGGAAAGCAGGAAAGTATTAACCCCATTTTAACCCCTTTAACTTGAAAGCTGCAAAAAAATCAACCTTGCCGCACACCAGGTTAGAAGCAGCTCTGTATGCGTGAGACCACGCAATGGCCTTTCAAGCTATCCGAAGACTTCGACTAGCAGCCCTGGTACTAAACCACCAGACTAAACATATATAATCAAGAAACAGTATCACAGTGAAGTACAAGACTAACAAATTAGAAGTGAAATTCAAGAGTGTGAATGACCTTCTGAACTCAAACCACAGTTTTTTCCCAACTCCCCTCCTTAAAATGTTATGAGAGTGAAGGACAGAAAATCCTAATCTGGTATGCATGGAACAGAGCTACTCTTCAGCATACAGTAATTTGGCCATCATCTTGAGACTAATGGTGCTTATGAATTACAGCTATTCTCAGTTTCTTTCAGTGCACTGCTACAGCCTCAAACAAGACTAGGAACAGTGTTTTGACAACTCTGAGAAATGTTAGCATGTGAGCCTAGTAAGAGTGACTCACACAAGAAACCAAACATTGCATTGTTACCACCGACTTGAGTCTTCATATGCAAGCTTCCTGGCTGAAGACAAATTCAGCCAGGATCATAAACTATCACTGTGAGTAATTTCTTTCCCTTCCAGAAGCACCTCTTTTAAAAAATGAGGACTGAAATGACGTATTTTTTCATCTGCCTTTTCTTAAAAGGGGAAGTTTCTTTCTGATCCCCAAGAATCACAAACTTAAATTCCTTTGAGCATCTGTCCATCACAGAAAAACTCCAGAAAATTTCTTTGAAATGTGAGTTAAGGGAAAGGCAGGATAATGGTGGTGGTTTTTTCCTCAGTTGAAAATATTCAGGCTGACAGCTATCTGCTGCTTTTCCACTTTCAGTTGATATTTTTACTCTAAAAATGCTTTTCATGTACTAAAAAGCATAAAATTCCGGGGGCGCATACGTTAATCGTATCAGCAACACACAAAACAGGCAGCAAAAAGGCATGAGTAAAACTTCAGCAAGGGAGAGAAAACACAAAACTGGCAAGTTAATAGGCTTGAAGGATCTAGGTATTTAATGAATACAGCAACAAGGGCAACCCTGCTGTTCCTAAGCTAGTACTACTACTAGTATTCAAGTAGTAACGATGGGCCATGAAACAAAGACTGACTTGGGTAGTAAATCCAGATTTCCACACTCAACACATTATTAGCTGAAAGATGTCCTTTTTTACATCTTATTTTCAGATGGCCCACTGCCTCTATTCCATAAAGCCTGGACTTTTTAACAGGCAGGCAAGCTTTTGGTGTTCAAATTCATCTCATAATATTGAAGGTGTATTGGTAAAAGCTGCCTGAAGAGAAGTAGCAGTGACAGCAGCAATTCATACACTCTTACTGACAAGTCCTTTGTTGCCATCAGGAAATACCGTACTTGATTTCAGAACATGACCATTAGGTACATCTATAAACAATCCTGACCAAATTGCCAGAACTCCAGACATCGCCCCTAACTATGCACAAATTGGGTCTCAATACGTACATTAGGACCAGACTGCTGGAGATACATAATGACAATTTGCCCTGGATTTGGGGATATCTGAAGCCCATTCAGGGATGAAGTTACAAAATAATTTTAAACCATTGAGAAATCCAAGAAAAACAGCATGCTCAGGTCACTTCTGATGTGCACAGGTGCATGTAGAGCAAATCCAGAGCACAGCAGATGAGTGTGTTGCTTTCCAGGAAAAGAACTTCGGTAACTGCAGTTACTTGTTTTTACAGATAAAAATAAATTATTATTTTCATAATAAATCAAAAGTGTACCTCTAAGCCCAGTAATGGTATTCGTTAGTATGGATTCCCCATCAAAGTACTTCAGAGTAATCTGAATTACAGAGACTACTAAAACTTTAAAAGTCTCTACACAGCTAAAGCAGCACTGCAGCACACTGGGAGAACTGCAGCAACATCTCTCAAAGCACTGTGATGTTGTACACTACTTCTTATGTGATGATACAGCACTATGAAAAAAATGGGACTTGCTGTGGATCTTAATAGGATGTTGTAGACCAGCTTATTTCCAAGCCTTTCCAAAACAAGCTTCCTGAAGCACGACCACAGGCCCCAGCAACACTCTGCTTGGCTCACCCTCCGCTTTAACTCCTCCACTTTCCCTTCTGTTCTGCTAGGTTTATTTTCATCACAGTCAGAGAAATTTCATGCCCAGCAAGTAAACTGATGATAGTTCCTTTCTTAAAAATATTTTGATTTTCCAAAAAATAAATGCATCTACTAGACCTGCGAACCAGACTAAAGTATCTTTCCAGTAGCATTTAAAGGCAGTGAAGAAAAACAATACTATATAGGAGCACTGCCTATTCCACAGTGTAAAGAATCTTTTCCAATATATCTTTTTCTGGTATTTTACTGCTGAGAACATCACAAGTATCCACTACCCACTTGTTTTTTTCTGAACAGAGGCCAGATTACTTGAAACCGCAATCAAATCATATTCCACCTTGTAAAAAAATTAAGCAACAGATTAATCTTCAGATGAGAAATACATCACATTATAGAATATCAGATTAACTGAACTTAAAGCAATCCATCAATTAAGAAAGAAGGAAACACTCCATTTATTCTAGATATTTTGCTGAAAGGAAGCTTTCTCATTGGCATCTGCAGAGAAAATGGTTTCTCCATGTCTGTTTGTCCTGGGACATGCCCAGAAGAGGCAGAAATGTACGTCAGGTCCAATAGGCAAAGCCCCTCATGACCAAGCTTTATTTCAGAAGCTATACAGGCCCATGGTCAGCACATTGCCCCTCTCAGTAGTGCTGACCTGTTAGTGCTTCACCAAAGAGCTTGGGTCTTCCTCACTTGACGAACACTGCTGGGTCCCCCTCACTGCCTCTGCCGCTGGCCCTCCACCAGGTTACTGACAAGGTATTTTCTGATTTTGCAGTTTGGTTGTAAGCTTTCTTTCCCAGCACAAAAAACTCACTGTGCATTTGAAGAGCACACAGCATAATCAGCACCTGATGCTGGTAAAAGCCTTACGCAGTACCTCTTAAAATTGGTTTGCAGGATTATACGCAAACAGAGCATTTTAGCTTGACAGTGCTGTTCCATAAATTTGGATTCCCATACTGTCTTATTTTGCCGTAATCTTTGTAACTGATTAGTTTGCATATAAAATCACAGTTCATTTGGCACAATATTTCCATACCTGGCTGCTTGTCAGTGCTTTGTGCAGTATTACGAATCTCTGTTTTCCCATTAGTATTCACTGCAGCAAGATGATGAATGACACTAAAGATGAGTTTATCTGATGTGATTTCTTATTGCCTTCATCCATTTACTGTACACCTCATTTTGGTTCCTTGGTTGTCTTCAGTCTTTTACAAAGGAAAGCTGAGTTTGTTGTTTTCATTATTGCCATTTTCTATATATGTATGAACATCTAGTATTTCTTTGAAAAATATCCCATTGACTTCAAAAGACACTGGAACTGGCCCTATGGAGGTTGAATGCTTCTGGCACCTTACTACTGCACTACACACCACCTACTTATCTCCTCTGTACTTTGTATTTTGTCTCTTCTGGGGCTTCACAGTTTTCCATGTCTGCCCATAAAGTGTTACCCTCTTGCTTGCATTTCAGAAATGCCAGAACCTCTGCTCATGCTGACAGTATGTGGAAATCCTGTTTA
This sequence comes from Psilopsiagon aurifrons, assembly GCA_025447955.1. Lineage (NCBI taxonomy): Eukaryota > Metazoa > Chordata > Aves > Psittaciformes > Psittacidae > Psilopsiagon > Psilopsiagon aurifrons. The sequence continues at coordinate 39,438 of JAOEHY010005450.1, read as the reverse complement.
AGACTTAATTTGCACTCTAATCTCAACAAAAAGCAGTACCTTTGATTTTCAAAAGTGATCAAGAACCACTTAATCTTGTCACTCCCTCAACTGGCAGGCAGGTGTCACCATTTTGGGACATGCAGCTTAATCCATGACTGATCTTTGACTCTTTTAAGCAGTCAAACATACTATATTCTATTTTTTCAGTATCTGTAGAACATAGGCAATTTTTCCCATTACAAGACGGAAAATAAAAGTTGTAAAGACTGCTGCAATTCATTTGAAACTCTGCAAAATGTGCCATTGAAAAGATTGAAAAAAAAAATTCATGAAGTATTCAGCTCACCTTCTCTCTTCATAAGCCCAGCAAAAGGGATGAGCTTTTAATTTATCTAGCAAGAGAGTCAGTAAAATGTCCCACCCTCCTTAAGATTTGATACTCTGTCTCCAAACTCATTATCAGACCATTGTTATCTTTGAGTCAGTGATTTAAATTCCCTCCAGTGTTATAACCACCACAGATATTATAGATCAGGAAGGTTTTAGAGTGCTGCACTTGGAGCCCGCTGCTATCACCGCAAACATCACCATACACAACCACCACACCAGGCCGCACCACACTGGGAAGCTCAATCCACTTACGGGAACAATCTTTAAGTAGTATTAATTGGCAGACTGCATTTCCTCTAACTCATAATGCAGCAACACTAGGGGGTTGTAATGCATCCAGAATAGCATGTAGTTCATAAGCCATCCTGTAACTGGCTCGTATTTGACAGAGGTTCAACTCTCCAATAAAGTAGGCTGAAGAAGGCAACAATAACAAAAGTACATTGTAAAACTATTGCTTGAAAGACAGCAATTTTACTTTTTAATAAGAATTAAAAAAAAAAAAAAATATTTGAAGTAACATCCTACTTGATCAGAAATTGTAACCCAGAAATGGCAGCTTCAGGCTGTAATGTTACCTTTACAGAGAATAAGAGAATACTCCCATATGTTTCATCCACACAAACTTGAAAGGTGATTGTGAAACAGAATAAGATGATTTTGGATTAGGCTTTCTCAAGTGCTTAGCACACACCAGGTAAGATTCAGGCATTGATACAGTTTGGTGGGAAGTAAATTCTAGGAGCCAGGCACTTTCTAAACCTGGCTGGTATACCTAGATGCCAGCAAGAGATTTGGCCTGTCTTGGAAATCTGACCCTTACGATTCAATAATCACACTTCTGAATGACAGTAGAGGAAAATTCAATATAAATTATTTTGAAGATCTGAAAGGTTCTCTCCCAGCATGATAATTACTCTGTTTCCATTTCTGTTAATGACATCTAAGAACGGGAAACACAAGCAGTGGCAGAGGATTAAGTAATTACAGAGTATTACATGCATTTGAAAAGCAGGGTCACAGAAAAAGGAGAAAAGAGAGTGAGCATGCTGTGGGCTGCTCATCAGCTTGAAAGCTATAAAACATCCCCCTTATTCACAGCTAGCTAACTGGAAAGGACAACGACACGCAGTACAGATCAGCTATTCTTTATTGTCCCCATTCTGGAGAGCTACAGCTTTTATGGGTAAGTAAAGCTCTCGTTAACTATAGATAGATATGATCTCTAATATGCGATTAATTTTCTCTCATATAGGAACTGAAAATGTCTGTGATAGAAATAGAAAACTAATTTAGTATCATTTAAATGCAGAAGTGTAGTTCTATGATAAATGCAGTACTATAGGTGACCTAAAATTCTTGTGTCCTATTTCAAATAATACTTAAAGTCAGATGAAAATTAAGGTTTGTTTAAAGAACATTCACAAATTAAGAACAGCAATAAAAAATGAACTTAAGACCTTGGAAAATAAGAAATTCTTGTGATTTCCAGTATTTTGAAGGGAACTAAAATTCGTCGTTCCCTATTGACAGTACAACATGCATCAAAGCAAAGCTGCTCCCACATGTCTCTGCATACTTATTTCACTTTGTCAAGTGCTACTGAAAGGACTAGAACTACATTTAAGTGGTCTGGCCTTTGAATGTGTGTGTCTGACTCAGTTCTTATCCTACATAAAGCTGGGGCATAGGCCCTTAACTTCTGTTAGCTTAAGCACTCAGTCCTTATGGAAAGACTGACATTCATACCGGATTTAAAATACTTATCTGAGAATTCAATTTCTATTATTATTCACATCAGTCAAAGGCATCAGGTAAGTGGATCAAAGAGTTCAGCCTACCACCTTCATTCACATGATGGTAATTTATTCCACAATTAGACTTCATGACATCAGCAGAACTAATCTTAGTATTACTCAGTGTGTTTACAGGTAAAACAGTCTGTCTCTGAGTATGACAACTGAGCAGCCATTTAATTATCTTCTTAGTCAATTAAATAATTACTCAGGTGAATTTAAACATCTCAGTAGTTTTGGGACACTGATAACAAAACAGGTAAAAATTTAATTTTTTTTTTGGTGACCTTGTGATTGCAGTGAGAGAGATGGACACAAAACATAGATGGACTAAACCAGTACCACACAGACATTGCTTCTGGCTAAACCAGCTCTATTTGTAGAGGATTATTTCTGTAGGCCTGACTTCCTATTGGGATTCAGATGGAGATAACTGAACGTGGTGGATTGTTTCTCCTCCTAATCCTGCATCATTTGTGTGTACCTGTCCTACATTCCTGTTCAGAAAGCTTACTCTTTTGCAGTATTTGCTGACTGTTGCTACAAGGTTTTGATTCCCTCTTTTGTTAGTGCTTTTAAAGCATGCATTTGTTCACACAGCACTGTTTCTGCTCCCCAAGAATCAAACTTGACAGAAGACAAAATTACAGAAAAAAACCCATACACTTATAAAGTACAGATTTTTCAAACTTTCCTTTTCAAAAAGAAGCAATTATTCATGCAAAACCATGTAAGAACTCAGGCAATGTTTAGATGCAAGCTGTGTTACTTTCCTTACAACTAAAAAATTAAAAGCCAGCCTGGACAAAATTACAAATTCCTATGTGCGGTTCTCAGCATTCCCCAGCATCTTACCATTTGCTCCAACAGCTTTGTACCCTTAATACATCAATACGATAGGAAATCCCACAGCTGCTGCTTTTAATTCAAGCTTTTTTTTTATTCCTTAGAGATTTTTAAAGCATTGTGTCAGATGTACTTACATAAATTGGAGTCAACAAAGCTTGTTGCTTTCCAGAAACTAATGGAAATCCAGTCATTTGTACTGTAGAATTAGAATCTAGACTGCACCAAAGTCAGTAAAGCTATCCTGACCTGTATGGGCTGAAGAAGGGGAGACAAAATCCAAATAAGCTCTTTTTGAGCAAGCTCCTCAAAGTCTCTCAGCCTCATTTCAGCTAGAAGTGTTTTGGACTTGAGGAAGGACAGTTGCTGAAGGCCCACACCCAGCAGCATTTCACTATCTGTCTTTCCATCTTTCCTTATTTCTAAACACTTGTTTTCATCACAAGGTCACCAACAATCTTTAAAAAAAGACAAAAAAAAACAGAAACACAAAAAAGCTCCCCAGGAAACCCAAAACAAACAAACAAACAAAAAAAAATCACAAAACCAACCAACCAAAACCCCCAAACCCAAACAATAATAACAAAAAATACAGAAAATGCAGAGTGACAGTATTTCACATATTTCTATTTATAGTCTGGTATGGGGATTCTGCTAGGGTCCTTTGTAGACTGGTGTGTTAAATTACTGTCCCGTTCACTGTAAAAATATTGGAGGAAAAATGCTGCTCAGCTTTACTGAAAGACCTCTAGAAACATCTTCAAAGACATCAATTTCAGAAAGAAAAAGTAAATACCCATTTAAGAGAAATTACCTCACGCTACAAATTAGATAATAATTTCCTCAGACAGTAAAAAATACCAGAAATAAGTATTTGGAAACAGCACTGTTCAACCCATTTTTTTAAATATCAAGCACCGCAAAACTATTTAACCAAAAACATTTTATCATTCTTTAACTTACCTGTACAAGTAGAATAGAAGAAAACTAGCTACAAAGTACTTAAACCAAAGTGCACATGCTCACCAGAGCAAAATAATCTTATGACTTATTTACAGACACTTCCTTCTCACCTTTATTAAGTTTCCTTTTTTCCTTTCTACAAATCCACTTCCATACACTTTGCTATGCATTTGATATTAAAAAACTGACTTAGGCAATTCTTAATGATCATAAGCATTTCTTACAGACAAATGAGAGAAGCTGCAAAGACTTTTGAACCTGATAGCTCCAGGCACTCTCAAGAAAGCTTTTATAGCATTACGCAAACATAAGTTTGTACGTGAAAATCTTATTACAGCACTCATCCCAGGAAAAGATATTCAAGATAGAAGCTAATCATGCTATCTAGGTGGCTGGATGGTCACACTCGATGAGTTGTGGTCAACTGCTCAATGTCCAAGTGGAGACCAGTGACAAGTGGTGTTCTTCAGGTGTTGGTACTGCGACCAGTGCTGCTTAACATCTTTGCTGGCAACACAGACAGTGGGATTGAGTTCTCAGCAAGTTTGCCAATGACACCAAGCTGTGTAGTGTGGCTGACATGATTGGAGGGAAGGGATGCCATCCAGAAAGACAATGACACAATGGAGATGTGGGCCTGTGTGAACCTCATGAAGTTCAAGAAGGTCAAGTGGTCCTGCACCTGGGTCAGGCAACCCCAAGCACAGATACAGGTTGAGTGGAGACTGGATTGAGAGCAGCCTTGAGAAATACTTGGGGTTGTTGGTTGATGAGAAGCTCAACATGACCTGGCAATGAATGCTTGCAGCTCAGAAAGCCAACTGGGCTACATCAAAAGAAGCAGGAGGGAGATGATTCTCCCTCTTCACTCCGCCCTCATGAGACCCCACCTGGAGTACTGTGTTCAGCTCTGGGGATCCCAACATAAGAAGGATGTGGACCTGGTGGAGAAAGTCCAGAGGAGGGCCACAAATGGTCATAAGGCTGCAGCACGTTTCCTGTAGAGACAGGCTGAGAGAGTTGGGCTTGTTCAGCATGCAGAAGAGGAGGCTCTGGGAAGACCTTAGAGCAGCCTTCCAGTGCCTAAATGGGGCCGACAAGAAAGTTGGATAGGGAGTTTTTAAACGGGCATGTAGGGATAGGACAAGGGGGAATGGCTTTAAACTAGGAGAAGGTGGATTTAGATTAGATGTGTTCCCTGAAGATACAGGGAAGAAATTCTTTATTGTGAGGGTGATGAGGCACTGTAACAGAGAAGCTGTGGATGCCCCATCCCTGGCAGTGTCCAAGGCCGGGCTAGATGAGGCTATGAACAATTTGGTCTAGTGGAATGTGTCCCTGCCCATGGTGGGGTGTTGGAACTAGATGATCTTTAAGGCTCCTTCCAACTCAAGCACTCTATGATTCTATGATTTTGCTGGAGCTATTTTAAACATTAACTGTGTCTAAAATGCTTGACAACTGAACGTGTGCCAACTGCTTTCTTAAATTAATTTCATTAATACAACCAGGATTTTCTCAAGATGTCAATCTGTATAAGCCTGCTCCTTTTCAACCAGAGGGTGATTATATCAAACAGTGCTGTTTGATATCATTATATTGGCAGCATAGAACAACTACTGGGAAATCTCTGAAGTACCCCACAAAACTCAGGCTGCATTCCAGTCCTCCCTGTGTGTCACTTCTTCAATACCCAGGCAATGCCAACTTGTACAGCAGAGCTCAAACCTATTCATACAACACAGGTAATGCAAGGTTAACATAATTAAATTAAAACAAACACAGCCAAACTGAATTTTCAAAACTGTTCAAACTGACACCTATGCCTATCAACATACCTTTAAAATCTGATTCTTCTTATTCCACTGGGAACAAACACAAAAGTAACACTTTGCAGGTATTGATAAATTGATGTACTAATAAGCAGATTCTACTGAGCAACTCAAGTTTTGAAGCAGAGTTCAAAATATAGGTCATAAATTACAGCAATTACATACATTACATTACTTGCATTAAACACTGACATCTTCTATGGCCAAAAATTTTAAAATGTGTCAGACCTCAAAATGATGGTTTTTACAGTATGTTGTATCTTGTATCACATAAAAATAAGCAAACACTCCCCACACTAATTAGAAAAAACATATTCCTAGTATGTCCATTATGCAGTCAACTTTGAGACTGTCTTCCAAGAACCTTTTCATCCCTATAAAGTTGCAAAACAGGTCAAGCGGCATTGACACTGCAATACCGAGCACTACAAAAGCTTCACACAGTGCCCACAGAAAATGATTATCAGAATTTACACAAGTTCTCACTAATCTGTTTTATTCCAGAAGCTTCTGAGACTAATGCAGAACCTCAGTAACTGCACTGATCATGTGACACAATCATCTTCCTCAATAGTGCCAAGAGCCTCCTCTCTCAACAGCTTTTTCCAAATCTTGGGCAGAGTCATACAAGCAATTAGCAAGGCCAAGACAGGTGCAGGTGGAGGATGAATTAATTTAGACAAAAGCTCTGTCCTTTTAAGAATTATAGAAATACATTTTTTTTTTTTTTTTTTTTTTTTAGCATCATACCAGGGAAGCAAAGGAGAAAAGAATGTCCTTTGAAATCTGGTAACATAGCTTTGTACTATAGCCTCCGAAATCTACATGACGCACCTACCTCACAGTGTTCATCGCACACAACTGGAACAGACAAGTGCTCAGGCCTATGAGCTTCTTTGCACAGACAACAACCATTAAATCCTCAAAGTTCATGAGTTTTAGCCTGGACTGCAGGACCTTTGTGTTGTGCCTATTTCGGTGGAGCCCAGACACAAAAGACCAATAGTTGTTGCTTAATTACTTGTTACCTGTCCACATAGCTTCCATAGTACTGGGTTTCCTGGTTAGACCTCCTTGCTCCATCAGCCACGCCACATAACTGCGTTTCCCAGTGCAGCTGGTCTTGTTATCTACATGATGATGCTCTCTTCACTGCAGACACACATTTTGGCTTCAGTTGTGCATCACCATGCTCCATACATCTACACCAATCAAAACATCTACAGCCAACCAGACGGCTTTGCAACAAGCCCCTGTGGAGAATCAGATAACATGTACTGCCATGGCCAGGAATGAGACTACTCTGCTTCACTACAGAGGCAGCAGACAGCTGAGGGCAAGGATAGCACCTCTTCCTAGCTATCCAGCCCACCATTCTGCACTCTACCTCCAACACCTGCCTGTCAACAGCTTTTCTTCTGATATTACATGCTGGGTGTGGACATCACCAGCTTACTGTCACTCTTTACAGCCTTTAACTCCACCTACACTCCTCCAACAGACTGTTTAGCAGGGATAGTTGAGGACTGGGCTGATGCTTTGATATCAGCACAAAGGCTTACTTTTTCACATCTGTTCTTTTACTTGGTTGAAAAACCCCTTGCAGGAGTTGTCAGCCAAAGGAAATTAGTGTTTTCTCTGCTATGGAATCTAATTGGTTTTTCCTCCACTGACAGCTCTTCAAGCTAAATTTTGGGAGCCAGGGAAATGAATACTGAATACCGTTTGGCTGAGACTACAGCTTATTTCCCATACACATACAATGCCCAAAGGGAAGGTTTCCTTTAATTCACTTTGTGCTGCGAAACTACAGAATGTGAGCAAATAGGAAGCACATCATATAAAAGATAATCTACTCAAGATGTATATTAACTGTGTGATCAAAGGTCCCTTTAGAGACCAACATCACTCGTAAAAAATTCAGAAAACTAGATTTCCAGTGAGCAAGACAGAAGGATTTAATTCATTTCCATAAATGCAATCAGACAATTTATACCCAGCTGTCACAATTTGTCTGATTACTTATTTGCTCATATTGTTGTAGTCAGCATGTAGCTTTGCCAGCTCACACGGTTTACTCCTATTTCACAATACTTGGTGAAATCAGCACCTCCTAGAACTAAATAACTATGGAAGCTGAACTTTGATGCAAACCAGCAAGTTTCCTGACCTCTTTTCTACAAAGAAAAACCTGAGTATGACTTAAACACAAGCTGTTGCTCATGGAGAAAGAAAGTCATTTTTACACGCCATTACTCACTGGTTTTGAGTGTAGTATGTTTGTTGTTATTCCCCCAAGTCTGACTTCTAAACCTGAAAGCTGGTGTTCCCCTTACCTTGCATAAGGAATTAGAGCATCTAGGAGCTCAAGCTTAGCATTAGCCTATGAAGCTGGCGTCTGTCACAGACCTATTCCATAAGCACCAAGTGTAACGGGAATTACCAGGCATGTAAAAAAGTGCACACTTGTACAGAAGTTTATAACATAGATTCCTTTACAATAAAGTGAACTTTATTCCTATTGCCCTCAAAAAATGAGTAAGTTTAGCAGAATATGATTAAGCAGCTTGTCTTGCTATGGGTCATCTCTTCAGCACATATGCTGTCCCTGACTGAACTCATCTGTCTTTCTTCTGACTTATCTCAATGACCTGTTTTAGGTTATCCTAGGATAATCGTATTTTTCCTCTTATCTGTTTTTAGTCAGGGTTCTACTGCCAGTTTTCTTCTTGAATCTACAGGGCAGAACATCAGCCACAGGCCAGTGGGATCTGCTTTCTAACCCCTAGCTTTCCCTACGCACAATCTCTCTTGTATTCCTTCTTTGGTGGAATTAAATTATCCAAGAATAAATTTGCCAGAAAACAAAAGTTCTTTTCCCCCGCCCAATCAATCTCCATTTCACACTCAATTGCCATTTTTCTCACCAGTGATAACATCAATTCATGTTACCACAAGAAATACCACTATCACCTTTTACAAGGGCATCTTCCTCTGTGCTTGAATTTACCAGTTTTCTGCAAAATATCATCTTTTAATCATGTGAAGCATAGCCAAGTCTTTTACTGTCAAGAAAGGAAAAAGTCTTTACTCATGCACTTACAGCTTTGTACTTCAGTCACTGCACTGTGGAACTCTTAAGCTTCAACTGTGTAATTCCCACCAAATAATGCAATATTTCTGTATCTCTTAACTGCTTACATTTTCAAGTTCTTCACTCATTTTTGTTTTGCTCATGTTAAAACTATGCACAAGGTCTCAAAGGAGAGGGGAAATGAATGCCGTATGTGTTACCACATCAAAGAAAGAGTATTTGTGGCTGTCCTGGCTGATCTATGACAATTAAGAGAATTTTAGACATTGATTATAGAAAGTTTTCTTAAATCCTTATGTTCAATAGAGAACATTAATGTAAGTACTAGCCAGTCAGGCTTAAATTCCTGTTTTCATCACCCTTTCAACTTGCAGCTCAGGCTAAACAGTAAAAAAATCTCTTTCAAAACCCCTTGCATTCTCATGGTCTTTGAACAGTAAAATGCTGAAAAGTGCATCCTACAGTATCATACGCACTAAAAATGCTCAAAAGAGTTCAGGATGGGCCAATGCAAAGTACAAAGGCTGCAAAAACAGTGGGCAAAGGTTAGTTTTTGTGAACAACACAGCAACCTTTCTTCTATTTTTCAGTTCCTGGTAACAGGTGTTTTTAAAACATGCACAGAAACTGTACACATTTGGCCAGTAACATTGAAAGTATTTACTAATAGTCTAGTCCAGGAGAAGAGAATACTGGGAAAAATATTTTCAGATTGAGAATGGTAATGAGATTTAAATGCCTAGAGAATGACATGGGTCCAAGGATAACCTATGCTAGCCATCCATTCCTACTCCTTACCTCCTTGAAGAGAGTGGCCAAGGGATGCAGGGGCAAGAAAGATATAAAGGCTATATATGCCAACATGATCGTTAACTACAGGACTTCTCAGGTTGAAGTAACTTTCATGCAGAAAAAGCATAATTATATCTCTTGTCACCCTTAAGATATCGGTTTTAAATTCTTTGTCCAGCTCCCTTTTTATCTAATGATTTTTCTCCTACATCTCATCACCCTTGAGTGCAAAGACAAAGACACAAAACATTTTTCAATATGGCTTAAAGTGGCTTTTCATGGAGACATAGATAATAGCTTATCTGATTTACAGGACAATTTTCTTGCCATGGGTTTGAAAGTTTGAAGACATGGAAGATCTGTTCCTCCAATGATTTACTCCACGCACCAAGATAAGATAGTTCTATCGGAAAGAATATAAGTCAGCCCAGTCTCAAAACAGTTGCATGCCTTTGTAAAGATGAAATAAAATAATTCACCACTAGAGAAATTAAAAAATACCCTTCCTCAAATTGAATGTCACCTTTCTCCTCCCTTCCCTGGTAGGGCCACCAAAGTCAAAAGAAGCAGCTTTTGCTTCCTTGGTAACAGCATAATTACCATAATCACACAGCTACACCATTCACAATCAGCAGGAATATGAGTATTTGACCTTTATTTATTCTTAACACATGTATGCTTATCAGCCCTTCTAGATTTCTCCATCTACATCTTCATGTTTTACTATGAAGTAAATGTAACGTCACAGTCTTAGATGAGGAGACCCGGAGCTTTGCTTCTACTACACTAATTCTACTCTGCATGCATGCACATTTGGTACCATAGGTTTATATGGGAGGTGACATGGACCAGGATTTATTTTTCTTATTTCATGGAAATACATTAAAAAAATACTGTGAGAAACAGAGGTTTAGAGCTACATGATTATGCAGGCAGCCACAAAAATGGGAATGCATTTAACTGAGTCTTGTGTTTGTTTCCTGCTTTGGTGATACAATACATTTTAAGAAAATCAGAACCAAGAGAAAGCCTTTACCTAATCATTACATAATAGTGATTATCCAATGACTTCAACAAGAGAAAACAAGAATGAGCTTTCTCCCTCAATAGAAAATTACTTTGTGGAACTCTTCACCACTTTATGCCCTAGAAGCTAAACTACAAACAAGTTCAAAATACATATTTTCATGAATTTAAGTGTAGTTAACCAAGATGAAACTTCCAGCAAAGAAAATCCCTAAGGAGCCGATTACTGAAAATTGAGAAAGTATTCCAGGGAAAGAATATCTACTGTCTTCTTTTGCTATTCTTTAGTCACCTATTACCAGAGACATAACACTAAGTTAAATGGACCTCTATTGTAAACAAGAACCACATTTTTATGTTCTGGAAAAACATATGAACTTATTTTCCAGCTTTAATAATAATAAAGCCCTCCTTATACAACTTCTAAAATATACTAAAGGTAAACAGCAGAAGAATAAATTTAGTATGAGAAATTACTGAAGGAAGAAGCAGCAGTAGACATGGAATAACTAGACATTCAACTGGACTAAGTTGTTTCAAGCCCTCAAACAAATTGAACCATACTGAGTTCAAACTGTTCAGACTCCAAAATGTAGCACTTGCTATTGCAAGCTAGGGTCCGTATTTGCTCTAGAAAAACATACATGTGCAAGGGCATAAATGAGGGGTGACCACCCCCCCCCCCAATAAACAACAATAACGACAACAAAAACAAACAAACAAAATCCCAAAAAACAAACCCAAGCAAATCTAACACCAAAAACCCCCAAACAACAGTTAGGGCATTGCTGTTTTAGGTGCTGCATAAGCAGTCACTGAAGAACAGAAATGCATGGAATTTGTCCTGTCTCACTCACTGAGGACTTCATAGGTCAAAACTTCCACTACGATTCGACACAGAAATGGTCCAAGGGATGCAAAAAGCTCACACCTTATGGCTCTCTCCTCACTGTAAAAACCAGATGAAGTCTCCAAGTGTGGCATGTTTTCTGCATTATTGTTTCTGCTTTCATTAAGAAGATCAAAAACCAACTGCTACAGCAAAAGTCTGGTTCCTGTGCCTCTTGCCTCTGAGTAGCTTATACACAGATTTATGTGCAAATTAATAACCTGGCCCTTGAGGTCAGGAAGTAGCTTTTTGCACTTCAATCTCCAGAGATTTCTAAATTCAGACCCTTCAGGTAATCAGTCAGAAAGTAAAATCAAAGCTTTACAGACCAGAGCCTGAGTACATTTTCCCTGCTTCTACTGTGAATTACTAAACCTGATAAGCTGATCAACAATATTCTGACGAAAATGCTGATTCAAGAGAATAAAAAAGTGTTCCTTGAGAACATGTTTATCCTGCTAAAACTGTCCCTCAGAAGCCAGGTGGGCAGGCACTTCCCACTGCCTGACCAGCTGGCTAGCCTGGCTGGCTCTCTTCCAGCTCACCTACCAGCCAGCCAGGCAGCAGGCCAGGCAAGACCCCCTTGGGGGAAAAGAACCACATTTGCAAAAGAAGTGAAACAAATTCTTCTGTTTTCCCTGAAGTTCCACCATGCCAACATTCTGTTCCAGCATGGAAGGAAACAAAATGTCAACCACCTAGAATTTTCCACAAAACAGAAATATCCTTTTCTGGCCAATTTTAGTTCCAAACTTTAGGAACTACATATGCCTCTCAATCTGTATATGCACTATTGCCTCTCCATGAAAAATAATTGTTTTACAGTGTCAGTTTCAATTCCACTTCAGAAGCACAGACTTGGAGACAATGAGTATTGAGGAATCAGTCTCATGTTGGTTAAATTAATCATAAAATTCTGAGTAAAAAGGTTCAATATTTTAACTGTTAAACACCACCTCTTCTGCAAGGCTTATAAGCACAGCTCTTCAGTCAGAAACTCACTCAATTCTGCTGGTTACAGTACTAATTTCACAACACTACAGACTGTAACCAGAGGGATATTTCACAAGGACTTTGTCATCATGCATATGGTGTTATTCTACTGATCTGCTCCTTGGAGAAACAATAAAACATCTGGATTTCTAATTACCACTATACCCACCTAATGAGTGACTGGTAATACAGACAGTTCCCAGCTATTTGTAAACCAGCTTCCTCCAACTTCAGAGATCTAGTCACCTTTTCACCTTTGTATGTATCCTAACTCTATCATGAATGTATATGCAAATATTGCTATTGCTCTAATTAGAGGATATAGAGCAAAAGCAGTTAAATGCACCACTTCATACCAACACATTTGGGGTCTTGATAAGGATGAAGTCAGAGTTCAGTAGCTAATTCATTCTCACAGACTTCTAATTTATTTCATTTTGCTCTATCAGCAGTTATAGCCCTCTGCCCACTCCCTCCAGATCTAGTTTAAGATCAAAGCTGATTCAACTGTCAGGTTGCTCAGGTGATTTTTTATTTTTATTGCTAAGAGAATTGCATTCTGCATATACTTCATTCATATGAAAGCATTCACAAACCAAATTGTGACAGGAGAAGTACACAGAAATGAAAACCAGTGATTAATGTTAATTTTTTTAAGTTGGGTCAAATAAAATCATCCTTGCTGTACATTTATCCCTGTTGAATAAAAAAAAGGCAACAAATCCAAAGTAATCTATTAAAAAAAAAAAAAAAAACAAAAAAAAAAAAAAAAAACACCCAGATGCTGATCTCCTATGAATTTTAGGCCTGTGTTGCCTTTAGCACATGACTTTGAGAAGGCCACAAAAAGACATGCACATAGCTACTTTCAACCCCAAAACCTTTCCAAGAGGCATCAATACATACTGCCCAGGTTTCTTACTCAGAATAAAAAATATTGAAGTTTCTCCATATAGATTTTTAAACTGATGAATCCATCCATTTTCCTTCAGATAGCATTTCATTTATAGCACAAAACCAGTACTGTCATTGCTCTTAACTGCTTTTAATTTTGTTTCTGTCCTACTTTCCTAATGTTTAAATCATCCTCTCTTCAAAACAGCTCAAGACACTTCAGATTCCTCTGAAGTAAATTCCTGTAAGCACAAACTCATGGATTGTAACTTAAAAAAAGCAAATAAACCCCCCACAGAATGAAACATTAACTAATGGACACATTAAAGAAAGAGGAAATAGTGAATTTATCAAACAACAAAAATAAATTATTTACTAGTCTTTTACTGAAGAGTTTCTAAGCCAAGATTCATAACTCACCTTTTTCAATGAAATAGTTTGTGAAACAGAAGTGCTACTTTACTACAGTTTTGGTAGCACCTTACATTATATTCTACTATAACTACTTCAGCCATCAATTTTCCATCATTATTTCTCATATTCATTTCAATCACTGCAGCTCTTTTTGTTTTCAGGAAGCAGATGGAGGAACTTTCAGATTGAAAGGCCAACAGATTTAGAACAACTCAATAAAATAAATGGCAACCAATTGTCAGGACTGAATGTTACTCCCCAGAGTTTATATGGAATTAAAAAAATTAATCATCAAATCACACTAACTGTGACATGCAGAATGCCATTTGAATCCAAGGCAGGATTAATAGGGTGGAAAGCAGTAAGAGTGGCATGACTTTACAAAAAACAGTTACAAAGAACACAGGAAACTGACATATGGAAATCTGACATCTGCATAGGCAAATTGTAAGATTGTAATGAAGCACAGAACTACTAAACACAGAAGCAATAAAACCAGATAGAGCCTATATGATTTCTGTGGAGCCTAGTAATGCCCAACCCCTCTCTTTAACCATATTTTTAAGGAGCTGGTATGAAGGTGAATAAAAGAGATACTGTTAACAATGCATTTTGATTTCTACAAGCCAATATGGTTTGTCACCTAAGCTATCTTGTGATATGAGAGAAGGTTATCTGATAAAGACTGAAGGGCAGAACAAAGACTGCTTTCACAACAGAGCAGCATAATTATTAGAGGTTACCTTTGCCAGAACCTGTGCCTTTAAGTTATTTATAAATTATCTAGAAATAGAAGTATGGTAAAGAGTTTTTTGATTTTTTGGAGTACTCAAATTCAAAACTGTCTGAAGAAATTTGCAGAAAAATCTTATCAGCCTGCACAACTTGGGATAAAGAGACACATCACATGTCTGTAAATGCAGAACACATATGGGGAGATGATGGCCTGTAAATGCAGAACACATATGGGGAGATGATGGCCTATGTATGAATAATGGTGGGGTCTAAATGAACTCTATCTGCCCAGAAAAGATTAATTTTGAATAGCTGCACAAAACACATTCTTAAATAGACAAAGGATTAAGAGAGCAGAAAACAAAGAATTCCAATCTGTCTTAAACCCAGTCCACCTGTACCTTGAAGAGACTTTCAGATTTTAACTTTTTACCTGGAAAAAGATTGAAGCAAGTTATGAAAGCTTCTGTAGAGAAAACTTTAGAGGAATTAACAGAAGAACTATAAAGGAGCGATATGATAAAATCCATCGAATCATGACAAGCATGGGAAGGACAAATAGTATAGAATCATTCCTTTCTCTTGCTACAGAAACTCAAACGCAACTAGTTTTGAGCTTTTTGGTAGATATTTTAAAGCTAAGCATTTTACTTAGCTTTAAAATATTACTCTTACAACAGTGAAAGTGTGGAACTTGATGGCATAGTGTGCTGTGGAGATAAAAAGTATGAATTATCTTAAATAGGTAATTATATTTATGGAATAAAAGTCCATCAAAATGTATTAAATATATATAAATACTAGACATGTTTCTAAAGCCCACTGTTGCCAGACACTAAGGAAGAAGTATGTTACTGTGTCTCAGCCTTGCATTCTTTCAGTGCCTGCTGCTGGTCACTACCAGAGTAGATATATACAGCTAGTTGAACTGTAAATACTATAATAATGAAGTATTTAGAAAAGGCAGGATTAATTTGGATTTTCCAATTATTCCTCTTTGCTTGTCACCTCAACCTGCCAGTTATCATATGCTAATTTCTTTTTCCAGGTAGAATTTATCTCCACATGTTTATGCCTGCATAAGAGCTACATGCTGTCTGAGAAGTGGACCAAGCCTTTGATCCCATGCACTTGGATTAAATTAGTTATTTAATGAGCATACTTAGATCTGGACCCTTCAGGAGATGATCTTATGGGCAGCCATTGTCACTAAAAGGAAACACCAGAAAGACCTCAAAATATTTTCCATACTAGCTCACCACAGTTTTCTATCCCATTCTGTTTAGAAACCCTGAGTCAGCACCTGGAGTACCTTGAGCTCTGTGGAGATGACACAGAAGCTGCTGAAGATCAGATCCTTGAAAGTCTGAATGGGATTCTCCTGGCTCTTACTGAAGATAGCTAAGTATCACTACAGATTGCTATTTAACCAGTTGTACAATCCAAAAGCATCCACTGAAGGTTTTCATCTATTGTAATAATCTGTATTGCAAGAAGTGATTGCTGCTAGAATTACAGCTGTCCTGAGCCTATTTTGTTGTTTTCCTTTCTCTTTGTATACTTGCAAATCTACCTGTGACAAGCAAACGCTACTGGTCACTAAAACACCTGAAGCTGCAGACAAATTCTAAATTAAATATTCTATTTACTACAAATTCCTAGAATTAAACTGGGGTGACCCTATTAGATCAGGAATTTCAGAAGTAGCTCCCAGACTCCTTATAAGAAAGTCTTTAAGCTCTCTGCCCATTCTCCTTAAATAACACAGGCCTGCAAGTATCTGAAACTCCTGGCAGATGGTGATTTACTACCTTAAAAACAGCAAGCCATACCTTTGATGAAAAAAAACTAAGTGAATTGACTGTTCTAATTACTAGCCTAATAAAAGATGTTGTGCCTACCAACGAAATTTATTTCTAAACCATACCTCAGGAATAGAATCTTAATCTCTGACTTCCCATGCATTATGCAAGCATCCTATTATAGTCAAAGACAATGAAACTGCTTTCCTCTTTGCTTTGCCACCTGCGCTTCAATTCTGCATGAAGCAGAATCATCAGCTGGAACTACAGTTGCTGCAATTCAACCAGATGACTGATCTCATACATTTAGACTGAGACAGCCTTTAAGTACCTTGCTAAATCAGAACCTTGGATCCCATAGATACCCTGTATGAACTCTAAGAAACAAATATGCAAATAAACCAGTTACAAACCTGCTGCAGGTATTAACACTCTTATCATTACAGAGCAAAGATCCTTCAGCCTGCTCAAAGAGAGTGGGATCTTTTTAACTTTGGCAAAAATCCTGAAGGGCAATCCACGATGCGCAGTGAAAGCAGCCCAGGTGCTTTCAGAGATAGCCAAGAATGGTATGTTGTACTAAAGTCCTACTACAAGGTGTATTACAGCACATTAGCTGTATGATTCCACTCTTGAATTCTGTTACATAGCTATTGGTCTTGCAATTGCAACTATTTTTATTTCAACATGGCAAAAAAACACAAGTCCCTCTCCCTTACCTATACAGAGGAAATGAAGAAACCATGTATTGAAGCAGATTTGGTTCCAACTTTGATACCTTTGCTGGAAAGTACAGACCAAGAAATGTTGCTTCATGCTGGGAGGGCTATTGGGCGCATCTGTTACGATAATCGTAAGTACTGACTTGAGAGAATTCCATTTTCTCTATGCACCTCAAACACCTCCAAAACTCTGGGTTTCCTCTGTATTTTTGACTTCAAGGTGACACATTCTTTATCAGAACTCCTCTGCAATAACACGAGTAAGCAGAGACTCATATATATCTTAATTTTGCAGAATGGCTTTGGCCCCAAATCCTGGATAGCTTTGCTTTCTTAATAACAACATCTAAAGCAAAGCACTTGTTTAAAAAATGTGTCAGAAAAAAACATACTCTAAATAAAAAGAGAGATATTTACCTATATTTATCCATGCAAGGAATGGTATTCTCCAAGATCGTTGTGCTCCAGATTTTCCATAAAGCCAGCACACTGGTCTGCTGGTCTCATGAATTAAACTATTTTCATTTACTAGCCCAAACAGTTTAAGATTTTTTCTTCTACCTTTAATTCCCAGAATGACCAGAAGTATTTATTGTATACTGGAGATAACATGGAACTTTTCACCCCCAGTAACCTTCTATCCATTTCCTTCTGTCTTTAACATACATTTGCTTATCTTTCTAGTGTGGACCTGCATAGATTTATCTAGGTTTGCTTTCCTGCACTGTTTCTATGAAATCCAAACATGACAGGTACCTGGCATAGATTCTACTAACCCTCTGCAAATTAACATGCATTTGCCAAGGAATGATAACAAAAAAACCTCCCCATATGACTACATGTAAGCCTCATGCAACTACTGTACACCAGCATTACTGCAGCATATAGCCATACGATTAACGTGCTTCACTTTTGTCAGAACATAGGCCCAGCACATATTTGACAAGATGACTACAAAAAGAAAGAAAAGTTATCAGTGTTTTCCTCAGTAACACAAATTTACACCTGCTTGAGAAACTTAGCCTACAAAAAATTCTAAGATAGTTTGAACTCAAGCACTCCCAAGAGTCCCTGGCAAGCTGGGAAACCAGCATTCAAAAAACTGGAAGAGGATGATTCCCTAAGATTATAGTCAACCTTTCAGTAGTGTAATAGCCTAAGTACTGGTAAAGTGTCCTGTTTTACAAAAACATTTTTTAAAGAAAAATAAACAAAATGAAACCCATTATTCTAACATGAAAATATAGACATTTGCTATATGAGTCAGAACACTGTTGATTCCCGAAAAGTTGTCACCAGGCTACGCTTTATCTTGCGTTTCCAGTCCCTTCCATCTTGCTGACCTTTAGAACAAAACAAGCTACAGGATAATTAGGCTGAGATTTCCATTCCCTGACAGAAATAAGACAACTGTCTGTGCCTCACACACCAAGAGATACTGTGTGTCATAACTCGCTTTAGAAGCTGCACTAGTAGTAGATGCTCATGCAATTGCCTTTATGTATCTTTTACAGTGGCTTAATTCTAGTCAAAGTAGAACAAAGAGATTGAGCAACACTCTGTCCTGAGCCTTCATTTCCCATACACATGCACTAGCCTGAACACCAGCACAAAAGCTGCACAAATTCTGAAAGTGTGAGAATGTACCAGAATATCCTGCTGCAAAGCATCTCAGTTGGCCCCTTTTTACCAATTTAATTAGTCCCTATTTAATCACCTGTAACTTCTACTCTTATTATCAGGGAAACTTCAGGAAGAGCTGGTGAAGGTTGGAGTAATCACACCACTAGTCCGAGTATTAACTGATTATGCAGAGAGCGATCCACTTGTCCATGTTGATCTACTGGCCTTATACAATCTTGCAGACCTTGGTAAGTAAATGTTTACCTTGGAGCAAAATATGATCTTCACACTGTCACTGCCTCTCCTTGCAAATGCAGAATGCCCACAGGTTTAGGAGTTGTTTGGGGGGATTTTGTAGGGTATTTTTATTTGGTTTGGGTTTGGTTTTCGGGGGGTATTTGGGACTGGAGTGGTGGTTTGGGGTTTTTGTTTGGGGTTTTGGTTTTTAAATGCTACTGATACCTAATCAGGGACTTGCCACAGTTCCCTGTATTGAAGAATTTACTCTTTCCTGGAGTACCAACAATTGATATTATTATTGAAAACAATTCAGAATTAACAGGCAGCTTTTGACACAGAAATAAGTATAGAGGGCATAACTTCATTATTAATTCAAAATTAATATGTTCTTAATTTATAATGATATTATACATTAAAAACAATTCAAAATTAATAGGCAGATTTTGACCCAGAAATAAGAATAGAGGGCACAACTTCATGTGGTAAATTGACAAATTATAGGGGGATACGCTTTTAACATTTAATCAGATAAAGAAGCATTCAAAGTCCTGACTATATTATATACATAGATACAGCCAAGGAAGCTCTAAGCAAGACAAAGGTTGCTGAACAGCTGGTAAAACAACTGAGAAGAGCAGAGAACCATGAGAGGTTAGAAATTATATTTGAGGTCCTGCAAGCACTTGCAGAAAATGGTAAGTCTCTTTTCATCTTAGGAGAATTAGAAGAGAAGGATACTAGCACTTCTTAAACTTTGCATTCTGAGTTTGCCATGGGACCCTACTAATGGAACCAGCAATTTCTTCAGTGGAAAAAAGCCATAAGAATATAAGAAATCCTGGCCTGAGCAAGAATTTGAAGCTTAATAGTGAGGCAATAAACAAAGGAGGGAGCAGCATTTCACTCTATTTTGGTGGATCCACAGGACAGCAGATGCCAACTCATATACTCCATGGTGTGTAACAGGAAAGCAGACTTGATATTGTTTTCTCTTAAAAAATGACAACCAAATACCATAGACGATGCCTACTCTAAGCAGTGGTGTAATAAGCACCAACAAGAACCCACTAAAAATATCTAGACACCTGATGCATATTTTAAAGAAATGAAAACTCATGACTGGCAAGGCAAGAAATGTCAAAGATCAATGCAGAAGCATTGCTCACTCTGACTTGGTGTCATCCTAGCGTCAGAATGTCTGTTACATGCAAAAATAAAACAGAGACTGCACCTAAAGAATCTAGCTAAAGTTCAAGGATTTAGCATGTTAGATCAAAACACTTCAATAAAGCCTTAAGAAGCTTTTAGTATGTGCCCTGGTTTCATCTGGGATAGTATTAATTTTCTTCCTAGTAGCTGGTGCAGTGCGGTATTTCAGCTTTGGTCCTGGAACAATGCTGATAAACACACCAATGTTTCAGTTGTTGCTAAGTAATGCTTATCCTGATCAAGGACTTTTCAGTCTCTCATGCTCTGCCAGTGAAGAGAGGCACAAGAAGATGGGTGGAAGCAGAGACAGGACACCTAACCCAAACTAGTCAAATTGGTATTCCAGACCACAGAACGTCATGCCCAGTATATAAATTGAGCTAGCAAAAAGGGACTGATTACTGCTTGGATTGGGCTGGGTATTGGTCAGCAGGTGGTGAGCAATTTTATTGTGCAAACTTAACTTTTATTGTGCAACTTTAATGAGCAACTTGTGTTGCACATTTGTCTCATGTGTCTCATTTTCACTACTGTAACCCTATTATCAGTATTGTTGTTGTTGGCATTATTTCTATTATATTTTACTTAATTGCAATTGTTAAGCTGTTTTTGTCTCAACCCCTGGGTTTTATATTTTCCTGGTTCTCCACCCCATCACACCTGGGGAAAGGGCAGGAGGGAAGTGAGTGAGCAACTGCCTGGTACTTGGTTGCCAGCTGGGTTTAAACCACAACAATGTGCTTTTATTGTGATCTTTACAGACGCTCTGAAAGTGCAGTTGGTGGAAGCAGGTGTGCAAGAGGTGTTGTCTGAGATCCTGATGAGGCTCCAGGGTAGTTCACAAGCTGAAAATACATGTATTGTGAAGGCTGCATCAGATCTCATTGTCTCTCTGCTTCTTGGAGGTAAAAAAAAACAGAAGGCATACTGACATTCCAGATACAAAAAAAAAAAAGTCCCCTGGATTTGCCATCTTCTCTGCTGCTTTCACAGTTAACAGACACATCTGCAACCTGTTTCATAATTTCATTATCCTTCTCAAGCACCACATTATTTATTACAGGAGCCTAGCACTCCCATTGCCATGCCTCCCTTCAAGCATATACGTATGTTGCCTGAAGTCATCCAGTACCATAGTGACTGCTCCTGTGCAGAACACAAATGAAAGCACAAGAACTTCAGACCATTGTAGCTGTACCTGTGGTTGTCAGTTCACACTCTTGCTTCTATAAACTTACTTTCACAGGCGGCCAAAGAGCCAGTTTTAAATCTAAACCTAATAATCAAGTTAAGTTTGTGTGATACTGAACTACTCATGTTTCCTGATGCACTATTCTGAGTATGTACTTTGAACATTTGGATTAACAAATGAAAGAACTTTCTTGTAACATAAATTCGGCATCTATTAGGAACAGACTACTAACACTGCTGACCTAGATTTTTCACTAAGTCTGTAAGCTGATTTCAGGAACACACTAAAAGGCTGAAGATCTAACAGCAACTTAAGTTTAAGCAGCCCCGCTATGTTGTATTTTGAGCAATACAGATTAAAGAATAAAACATCAAGAACTGGACACTTATACTGCATCCCACCTCCCCCAATCCTAAAGCAATCAACAATTTTCATTAATATGGGCTTATCATAAAAGATTCTCTCACGTCTGTCTGAATGTAAAAACAAACAAAAAAAAAAAGTCTGTCTAGCTAAAGCAAGCCATCATACACACATATTTCCACTGCCCCCCCCATCTTTTCTAGCCTCCCT
This sequence comes from Psilopsiagon aurifrons, assembly GCA_025447955.1. NCBI lineage: Eukaryota > Metazoa > Chordata > Aves > Psittaciformes > Psittacidae > Psilopsiagon > Psilopsiagon aurifrons. The sequence goes on along the minus strand of JAOEHY010005450.1, from coordinate 17,431 downwards.
TTCTTCCTTCTCTTACACCTTGCTCTGAATCAGCCATTCTGCATTATAGCTCTAAAAGGCCACAGAAATACCCTCAGTGCCTTTAAACTAGCTAGCTTAAATTTATTCAGCTGAATGGCTTGCTTTATCACTCATTCTTCTCCATCCATCTGCCCCACAACCCCATTATATGTTTCATGCAGAAAAAGTGAACAATCCCTCTCAGGCCTCAGTATGTGCCAATGATGTATGCACAGCCTTTAATCTAAGAGAAAAAACACACTATGGAAATCTGATCTCAGCATCAAATACCTTCCAAGGCAGTGAAAAGGTGACAGAAAGCTTTTGCAGCTATGAAGTGGCTGTTCCATCACACTTCAAATATGAGCCATTAAATTGAAGGTTCTGCTGCTATCCAAGCAAAAATCCACAGAAGAACAAACCGATTTGGAGCTCTGGGACATTCAGAGCAAGGCAGACACTAATGGGTCCTGCCTATTCACGCTTTAGTACAAGAGAAAATAATGCCCTGCCATTCTTTGGTTTGAAAGGTTGGGTGGAGGAGAGAAATGAAGTTCAATTAAGGTTAGTCTATATGAAGATCAAAATGTTTTGACTTCAGAATTTTGTCAGACCAAAAGAGATGGTCTATTTCTAGAGAACCTGTCCTTAAAGAGAACTAGGCAATCTTCCTCATACACTCTGAACTCCAAAGATTAGAACCAAACAAGAGAAGATTTGAGGAATCATAAGCAAAAACATTAGCTTTAGAGAATGTATGCATAAATACCAAAAGATTTTTTTGCATGAGTAGAAACAGAACTATTTTGCAGACTGATAGTTCTCTCGGGAGTATATCCACTTGCGTTTTATAAGCATCTGACATTCTTATTTAACATATGTAGTAATACAGGGGAAAAAATACGCTACTAACTGAAATGCTAAGAGATTAAAGGAATAATAGGCATTGGTTCAAAAGACAATATGGAGTTTCTACTACTGGAAATACTGGAGTATGCTTGGAAATAACATTCAAATCAGCAAAGATGTTAAAATTGCTACAGCATTTTTAAGTGGTATACACACAAAAACTGAAAGTCTGTACATTTTAGGCATGCAGTTAGTACCATGAGAAGCACCTAAAGCTAATTCGGGCTAGATTCTCTACTTACATGAAGTCCATATTAATTCCATGGATAACTGTTTACTCCAGGCGAAGGTGTGGTCTTCCTATAAGACCCTATATTTCTTCCTTCCTGTAGAACACTATTCCTATAGGGTGTTTAGCCACTTTTTAGCAGTATTCCCATAGTAACAGCACAGCAATAAGGAAACTTCTACTGGTGTCAGAAATATGGTTCTCTTGAGGTGCAATAAATTGTATTGAATAAAATACAGACAAATATTTGACAAAGGGCATCTTCAAAATTCTTCCTTCAGGAAGGATGCATATGATAATATGCAGTTTCCTTTTCCTCTTTAGGAGACCACCTCACTTGCTATTGAGGCAAGCTAAGCAGCTGCTGATAACAAAAGGGCTGTCACAAAAAGGGCAGGCAAGTTCTCAAAGACAGAGGGAGGCATACGTAACAAATAAATAGTCACTGCGAAAATACTGCAAAACATTTAGCAGGCAAAATGGTAGTTCTTCAGAACGTACAAATCTGCTCTTTCACATCAGAATTCTCTAGGTCAGCTCATATTTTCTTAGCTCCATATGAGAGAAGCTCCTCATTTCAGACAGTGGGTTTCTCAAAACAGGTAATAAAAGCTAGGCCCAATTCTTTCAATGATCAATGACAAATTATTTGACTGAATACAAGGTTTAACAGCAGTACAAAACCAGTAATCAGACTCACCACTACTGGGTAAGATCCCTGGTCTCACAATAGTCTCTTAAACCAGCAGAATAGCAAAATTGAAGCATTAAATTTCTCCTGTGTAGAAACTGAAAATACTACCAGTATTCTACCACATATATAGTGGAAAAAAAAAAGCAGTATTGGGGGGGACTGAGGGGAGGAGAATAAAAAGAAAAGCAACAAACCTTACCGGAGGACATACAGTTTTAATTTGACAGTGACTGTCCCTAGAAAGCTCTCAAGCTCAGCTTTACTCGCCAGTGTCTCAACATCATTCACAGGCAGCTGATGCTGAATCTAGAGCTGAAGGATTTAAAAGACTATTCAAAAGCTATAGTCTCAAATTTATCAAGACATGAAAACACTCAAGGTAAAGACTCCCTGAATTCTCAATTTGCATGATGAATATCTACCATTGTGTTTCTTACCTCTCTCAACTGCTTGGTTTTGCCTTTCTTCAGATGGCAACTGTGTACGAATGGTACAGCTGGGAGTCATACATCAGCTTCTGGATCTTTTGGAGAAACATGTAGAGAGTGAGGACATCTCTGTTCAACATGCTGCACTCAGTGCACTCCGAAACCTTGCTATACCAGGTACAGAGTTTGAAAACAACTGATCTACTGTGATTCTTTGTAAGATGGGTCATTTAATGGAGGTCTGTGTGGCTTACAGTTTCAGCCCTTTGTATTTTGAGGGGCAGTTGACTTTTTTTATCTCCCTGCAGAGACATACATATTTCAGTAACTCACCAAGACTTTTTACCCACATACAGGGTCTACACACAAAAAAAGAGTATCTCACTGACAGCTGCTGAAATAGCTTCATATTAACAACATAGAGAAGTTCAAGACAAGACTGCAGAACAGGGTCTAGAGCTTAAAAAACAGAGTATGGGGTGGAGCTACCACATCACAGCTGGCAGAGATTTCATAAATCTGCTCCTTTTCTATACAGCCAATATTCATTCTGAATTCAGCCTTTGTAACAAACATACTTAAAAACTACAAAATTAAGGGGAAGCACAAGAAAAATGGAGACAGGCTTTTTTAGTAGGGCCTGTTGTGATAAACAAGGTGCAATGTTTTTTAGCTACAAGAGATAAGATTTGGACTAGATATAATGTCAACATTTTTTACAATGGGGGCTGTGAAACACTGGAAAAGGTTGCCCAGGGAGGTGGGTGCCCCATCTCTGGAAACATCTAAATCAGGTTTGGACAGGGCTCTGAGTAACCTGATCTAATGTTCCCTCACTGAGGTGGGGTGGAGGGAGGGGTTGAACTAGATGAGCTTTGAAGGTTCCTTCCAACTCAGCTCTGTGATTCTACACTTGTGGCCTTTTGTTAATACACATCAGGAAATTGTGCTGTTTCTTATCTCAAATTTACTGTTTCCATGTGAAAATGCAATTCAGGCCAGAAATGTTTTCCTAGAGATCTAACAGTGCAGCAACCTGCAACAGTCCTTACACTGCTATAGACTACTCCCGAGAAGAGCATGACACCAAGGATATCTTGTAAAAATAACAGAATTTGAAGCTGTCTGCCAATTTTATTATGCAAGCTAGCCAGCATGCTTGGTCTAACAGTTTTAGGCATTATCATTGCTTTGAACAAGTGAGAGCCCCAGAATACTTTGCTTCCCCTACTTCCTTTTAAAGCGGATACACTTCCTTCTTGCAGACAGCTGTCTTCAGAACCTCACCTATTTCTTTCAACTTATTTTTTACATGCCCTCAAATAATTTATTCAATTTGGCTTATAATATCATCACACTGTCTGGATTGTAACGACCAGCCATTATCTGTCTATCCAGTATTTTAACAAACATATTTCACACCATAAGCCCCTCGCTGCTTTTATGTGTACTTTATTTCTCTGAAGAGATGTTCTACCACCATTCACATCAGCAGACAAATTGCTTTTTGGTGCTAATAGAGTATGCAGCATTTGAGGATGCATGCCAGCTACCTTACATCAGTTAAAACCTAACAGAGCTATTAGAAGATAATCACAGAACCATGGAAAATCATGGACAGCCATCCATCTGAAATTAGGAGAGTGACTGAGTAGGCAAACTGGAACTATCATTATTAGAATAAAAAGGTGGACTCTTCCCATAACCTTAGGAGTGTCCCAGCTTAGAACCCATTGACTTCACTCCTGCAGTATGTACAATAAGAATTAATGATTACAGGCAGCAAAGATCTCAATCTCATTTGAAAGATAGCAATTTTGATGCAGTTTCCCTTGACAAGCAGCAGATAATCATGTCCTAACTCAGAACATGTTCCTCAACAATACCAAGGTCCAGTTTCTGTAATGCCAAGCCCACGCACTCCTTAGGAGTTCATCAAGCAATGCAACAAACACAGCTTATCTTGCAAAGATTACAAGATCTAAACCTCAAGAAAAACATGGTTGCAACCTACAACTTCATTCCCTGTATTACTGCCTGCTACACATAGTACCAGTAGATCTTAATGTTCTTTGTATGTCGTAACTTTCCTTCACAATAATAGATCACTTCCAGAAATACACAAACTCTTACCACCTTCAATAATATAGTCTGCTTTCTGGAGGGAAAACAAGCAAAGGAACAAAACCAACCTCAAAACAAACCACAACAACAACAACAAACCACCAAAAAAACAAAACAAAAACAAATACAAAACCTACAACTACAAAACCCCACTAGCCACCAAAAAGACTTGACAGCAAATCCAAAGAAATCATAAACCAAAAATTGATTAAATAGGGACTAACACTTGCAGATGAGAACAGGGAGAGTCTTCAATTCAAGTAATAATCTCAGCGCACAGGAAATTATAAAAAAAAAAATTGAAAAAGGAATTATGCTCTAGTGAATAGAGTCAATCTATGCCACTGAAAAACACGGACATTAAGAACAGTTACTTAACAGCGTCTGCTTCTCAATTTGTCCAGCACGAGGAGGAAGAGATAGAGCAGTTGTCTCCCTAAATCCACTGTGTGTCATGTGCGCTTTCCTTTTCCCCCAAAAAATACGGCATGCTGAAGATGGGAAGAAAATTGCTCCGAAGGAATCAGCTTTTGGTAACACAGTTAAGAAGCATTAGGACTCTTTCCAGACAAGCTTATTACCAGGGGTTACTGCAATAACTGGAGAAAAGACACAAGAATTAGGAGAAGAAAGCACAGACACAAAGGTGTGAACAACAGCGGATCAGGGAGCTCAAATAATAAAAGAAAATTGATTTTCAATAAATATGGCTATGTAAATCACTTCTGTCACCCAGTTAAGATGAGCAAGCATAGGAAAGGCTTGCTTACAAGAGTGACCAAGTGAATGGATTGTCTATTACAACCAGAAAAAGGAAGAGAAACAACAATGCTGTGTTTATCCTATTTATGCACTTCATTCCAGGCAGGGCTCAGATCAAAACTAACCAAAATATTGTAACAGCAATTCCTAGGAAATTTTTAGTTCAAGAGAAACCTGAAGAGTTGGGTAGTCCTGACTTTGTTTTTGAGCACTCTTAACAAGCTGGACTTTTTGGTAAGAGCATAACGCAGCTTAAAATTCAGAACAGTTATATTGTATCTACATTTGTGCAGTTATTGAGCTTCACAGCACTGTCTTTATTTTTCCATTTTCCAGTTGTTAGCAAGGTTCAAATACTGGAAGAAGGTGTGGCAGAACGGATTCAGACACTTCTAAGGTCAGAGATGCCTCCTGTGCAGTTTAAACTCCTTGAAACACTACGGATGTTAGCAGATGGTCAAGGTAAGGAATTGCTAATGTTTACTGATGTCAAATATACACCCCACTTCTCACCTCTCCCTGCAAGACAATGAACGTGCAAGGAAAATACAGGCTAAGTGTCCTGCAGACCTACTTCCACTCAGTCTGGGGAGGTTCCAACAGAGATGACTGCCAAAAGCTGCAAGCCTTCCATACTGTCCCAGCCAGCCTCAGAAGTACGTAAGAAAGAAACCAAATAGAAGAAATGGTAAAGGCCTCAAAGAAAGATGCTTTCCACCAGAGATAAACTAGGAAGGCATGAGTACAATGGAAAAGATTAAGGCTAAGGCTTTACAGTGACAAATCACAAGAAAGCAAATCAATAATAAAACCAATAAATAATAGTAATAAAATGAAATAAAAATAATAAAACAATAATAAAAGAATTAAAGTGAGCTGGGGTGGAGTGAGGCAGGAGAAATGCGTTTCTGCCACACAGTCTCTCTACACATGGTGCCCAGTTTCTCTGCCTGATATAGCTCAAATGTTTAACTTACTCTGCACATTGAAATATGGGACTATTTAGTTGCAGTTCATTCACTTCTACACAGAGGTGGGTATGCAAAGGCAACAATACTCTGAACATATACTTGCATTTTTCCAAACATGTACAATTTCAGAATTATGTTAAGATCTATTATAGTATCTTAATTTATCCTTAGATTTATCTAGCTTCTTACCAGAGCATAACATAAAAACAAGTGTTATGGGGTTTAGTTTTCCTAGTAAGCGTTCTAATTCTTTCATATCACCAAAGCAGCTGCCCTAGAACACCTTGAGAAGTGCAGGAACAACAACAGGTCAAAACAGAACCAGAGAAGTTGTGACTGTTTTGCAATAGGAACTGACGGTACAGAACAATTACAATCACAAATTCGTTAGTTATATGGAAGAGGAAAAACACTCACTCTGCCACATTCTGTGCTGCATACTCATTTACACCACTGAAGACTTCACTTCAATATGGCAAGCTTCTTGCATCCTTTTTCACACTAATATGCATGATACAAAATTTAGATCTAGCCCTCGTATTAATAAATGCAGATTCCAGTTCAGTAAAAAGCTTTCACTTACATTTCACTAAGGTAGGAAATAAAGACTGCAAGATATACAGAAACTTACCCTCTTCCTCCCAGGCCTTGAAAAAAAAGTCATTAAAAGACCATTTCTCTGAAGTTGTATCTGACTGGTCATGGAGACTGTTTAGCTTTTTAAAGTGAGGCACCGTAACAACACAAATCTAAATTATCAAACACTAAATTTTATACATTTTTTTAACTCAATGCTATTTACCTGCCCTAGTATGAAGTCAGAACTTGGTACAAAATGGTACAATATCTGAATCTTAAAAAATACAGATATTTAACTTAATATCTGAGTAGAAAAAAAAAAAAACAGATTATTTAATGTTTGCCTGTTCCTGCCTATGAGCACATAATTCTCCCACCTTTAATTACTTTCTATTCTGTTTACCCATGAGTTACGATTGTCCTTAATTAACTCAGCCTAAACTCTTATGTATACGCATCTATTAAGAAATCCACACTAAATTAGTTAATTGCATTATCTAGCACAAGTTCACTACTGTGACAATCACTGGGCATGCTGGGGCCTACAGACTAGAAGAGGTGGGTTTCTTTCTAACTATAGAAAACAGGAGTCAGATCTGTCAGCTTCATTACACTAAAGAGATGTTAACATTAACTCCTGTTTTTCCACTGTTTTGCTTCAGAGGAGCAGAAGAATTTGTGCACTTCTACAGCCCAGACTTTCAGCTGAACTGAAAGTTCAGTCATACAAATTATTAAAATTTGGTGTTTTGTAAGTTAAAAAGGCCTGTTCCCGTTAAGAACAACTAGTTGGGTTTTACTTCAAAGAACTCTGTTGCTGGTAGACATCACGAAGCCCCTGTGAAACTGGGTCAAGATGCTTCCTTTGACCAAAACTCAGACTGGTTCCATTCACCATCCTCTCACCACTTTCTGCTTCCTGTACTAAATTGGATTACCATGATCGCCTCGGACTAATGTGTAACACATCTGACTTAGAAACAAAAGCCCGTTACATGAGGTAATACACAGGTGGTTGTGCAATGACAAGCAGTTCATCTCAAAACATGTTCAACTAAGCTAGAACGTCCCAGATTCCTTGTGAGATTTTGATCTGTGGATTGTTTCTTAGCATACTGGATAAAAACAAACAAACATGTCTGCCCATCCTCATCTCCCTCCCCAGAATAGAAAGGGTACAGGTTGACTTATTTTGACTTATTTACTGACAGGTTTCAGCAAAATATCCAGAGTAATCATGTGGTTTATTGACAATGACTTTCTGGTGTCCATGCTCTATTTGACCCTTTCCTGAATATTTCAAAACAAATGCCACACACAGAGAAAGGGAGAGATATAAAGACAGAAGCAGAGTGATGCCCTTATCCGCCAAACCTATTCCTTATGTTCCAGATGTTAATATTGGTTCTTCCTCAAGTCTTTGCTTCCAAAGGAGCAAGGATCTCCCTGGTTATCTTAATTTAGGGCTGGAACTATTTTAAAAAACTGGAAAAATTAAAAAGATTGGAAGAAGCTCACAAATCCTGTAAATCCTTCTTAGAGAATGCACACATCCCAGGAAGGCCTTCACCGCATCTTTCCTTCTTCAGAGCACATAATGCATGTTTCATGCTCATCTGCTGTGGTCCTCCAGCAATGAGGGGTGGACATAGGATAAGACTACAAACCACCAAAATGACATCAACAAGAAAAACCTTTAATTATAAATAACTATATGAGACTCTTAAATCTGAATTAAATTTTAGAACCACAGTATTTATTTTTTATTATTATTTTTTGCAAATAGAACAATTCTACACTAAAAGTGAGCATCTGGCCTAAGACTACTCTTGTCTCTCGGTTGCTACATCTGATACCCAGTTGGAAATACTGCGCCTTTATACCCTCAGTTCATGATCAACTGAAATGCATGGAAACAGCTGTTTCGCAGTTTGCAAAACAACTCTTTTGCGCCCAAAGCCAAATGGCTGAGCATTCAATTCCTACAAAAAGGCAGCTTAAGTTGTGCACATTACTACTTTCTTACCTTTCTCCTGGTACACTTCAGTCAGAAGGAAATACCAGTTGAAACAAGATGTAGAATTTCAGTCTTAAACATTGAACAGGAGCAACTAACTGATATTACTGAAGCAGTATTTACCAGGATGTTCTTAGGGCTGAACCTCTGTTTAACATAACTGGTTGAAAAGAGTATTTCAGTCTTCCACCTGCATTTTAGCTTTGCTCACAAAATCACTTTCTACCAGTGAGTTACATCTGATCCACAGCACTTAGCTCCTTTTGCAGCTGAAATTCTAAGAGCTCAGGGAGCAGCCTTCCTTAGTGGCAATGAGCCTTAAGCCACAGTGTATCATTAGAGTTCCACTTCTTAGGAAAAATTACCTGGTAAGTTTTTTTCCAAATGTCAACCATACAGATTAATACTTCAAGCAAGTCTTGCAACAGGGTTCCTGAAACACAAGGGAATGCACATTAAAAGGCTCCTCCAAACTCTGGGGGAAGTTCTGAAGATGCCTAATACACAGTTAAACACAGTCTTAAGACAGGCAATTACAGACATGCTGCAATCCTGTTCTAAGACTTGGCTTCCTACATGCTACCAACAGTAATTATGACCATTACTGAGAGAACTGAAACAGCAAGAACAGGATCTAAAGAGCCCACAATTTCATTTGTGCAGGGCTCTAACAGCAAGTGCAAGAAACTGCATGGCAAACAGCCCATGCATATTTCAAGATAGCAGCAGAACATTTGATTTCAAAGATATGAAGTTGCCCATTTTAAGCCCTGCTTCAGCAGCTTCTTAAAAAGGATAAGTTTACTGGAACAGCTTATTCTGCTCTTTAACTCCAAAAGTTGCTGTAACATAACTGGCATTCCTCAGGTAAAGATTTCTTAAAAACATAATGCTTTAGTTACAGCTCTTAAAGCATAGCTCAGGCCCATGACAGAAAGACTGAGAAGTTTGATTCTGAATGCCTCCTGATGATGTTTTTCTCTTCAGCTGATGCGGCTGAAATCTTGGGCCAAGACCCTATGCTACTCAACAGACTTGTGCAGTGGTGTAGTGCTAATGACCATACTGGCATTCATGGAGAAGCAAATCGACTGCTAGCATCAATCTTGCATCACAACAGATCCCAGGTATGAGAGCTACTGGCCTGATATGCATCTATTTTATCCTTCTCAAATATTTTCAAAGCTTGTTGATATAGCTGGGGGTTGTGTTAAACAGCACATGCAGCTTTATCATTAAAAACATGAAAATCCACAGTAAAACCCCCTCATCTGCCTCAGTATCAATAATGGGGAGGTGAGCAGAAAAGCCACACTCTCCATAGCCACAGACACTGCACAGAAATGAGCAACGTGCTTACTTTTCTGTCACTTGTCAACTTTTAACTTGTTTGAATAAGGCCTAACAAATGTTAAGTAGGTAAAACTTTTCTATTTCCATAAGTATTAGTTTCAAAATAAAATGGCAAAGATCACTCAGACCTGTGTCAAATGTCAGTCCTCCAGGAGCATCAAAGAACCCACTTACCTACCTAGTGATGGAGAAATCTAGCATGGCCCGTATCTGCCGGCATATTAGAACAGGATCTGTTCTTTCTAAATCATGTTATCATACACAAGTATCTCAATCATACTTCATTCTGAAGTAGTGACAAAAAGTAGATACTATCTGCAAAGAGTTTGATAAAGTAAAAACAAATCTTTGCTAGTTTGCCAGCTTGAAATGAAAAACTTAAGGTCAAACTAAACCTCTTGACACAAAATATAAAAATTATCTTATAGATATACATATACACAATTGCAAGAATTGATATTCCAAGTAAATCAGGCCAGCCCTAGGCAGACATGTATGATCAGTGCCCAAAGCAATGTTATCTTTAGTCTTCAAATACTGGTTTGCATTGCAGCAGGCAAATCACTGCCATCAATAAGGAGGCTTAAAAGTGCAATATAATTTCCTTCTTCATTTTACATTATTCACAAGTCAGATTTCCATTTGTGATATTTTACTTTTGCTCTAACAGGAAGTAGTCAAAGCCATCCAGGAAGCACAAGGAGTGAAGCATCTGATTTCCATGACAACAAGTGAACATGCTGCCATGCAAAATGAGGCTCTGAATGCCTTGGCAATAGCATCTGCAATCAATTTAGGTACTTTTTTCCTTAAAGCAATTATTTGTGCAAGATCCTCAATTATTAAAAAACATGATAATGCTCTTAGTTCTATGTAACATGTTAAGAAAAAGTGTGTTTCTTGTCTAGATGTAGCTGTTCAGCATGAAATAAAGGTCAGCCATTCAGAAGACGACAAAAGCAACAGGCTACAGTAATCACCTGAAGATATTTTTTTCTGCTTAGAGTCAAATGATCAGGTTGTGCGGACAGGCACAATCTGATGAGTAGCATGGTATATTGCTAGACACCTACACAACAAAACAGAAAAATGATGGACTAGAGAAAAAAAATGAGAAAGCCTAAATGAAGACAAAATTAAGGACAAATTATTGACTTGGTTAATGAAGACTAAATGCAGGAAATAATCTTCAGAAAACAGACATTCCAATGCAGGAAACAAAGCAGAAGCATAGATAAAAGGACCTTGTAGAAGGGGCAAATGAAACAAGTGAGAAAACTGGAACTACTTTTACTGAGCTAATTTTCAGAAAGACTGAGTATACTTCTTTTTCAGCGTTTTCCTATATGGCTGACCACATCTGAAAATGGGTCTCAATTTATTAAAATAAAGACAGTCACCACAAGCATACATAAATCAAAAGATAAACTGAAAATCTGGAGTTTCCTATCACAAGACAAGAGCGAGCCCATTTTACCGGTTGGTCCACCATTAAGGCACTCAAACTCAACTGGGCAAGTAATGCAAATCCACATTTGTAGCACTAATCATTGCAAACCTTAATCTATTATGAAGTTATTTCATACAATCTATAGTACATAGGCTCTGTCTTCCAGAATGAGAGCAGTGAAGAAGTGCTATACAAAAAGTAATACAGAAATTCTCCAGTAGCGACAACAGATGTCCAAGACATCCCTGCAGAGCCAGTATGAAATGAAGCTTGTCAGAAATTTCATTTTTAAGAAGGAAGCAAGCTCACTTCCCAGCTTCTTTTCAGTTAACAGCTCTGGTATTTGCTTGCTTCTTTTTCAGAAACCCTTGAAGAATCTTTTAAGGAATCACAGCTAGTTCAAAACTTACACAAACTTCTACAAGATGATAATACAAGTCCTGAGGTGAAATATAATTCAATGGGTCTTCTGTGCAGTCTTCTTAATTCAGGTAATTTAATTTTAAGTTGTCTGTCATGAAAGGATAGGTATTTGTGATGTGTTTTCAGTAACAGAAACCCAGCACTTTCTGTTACCAAAATGTGCTGCTTGCAACGCTGCAGTCAGTGAGTAGTAAAGGATATTAAACAGGTTAATCGTTTATTCATCACCAAAAATCCCAGTTGAGTATCTTCTTTCAGTATGAAAACTTGATCAAACCATCATCTGAATTAAAAAAAAAGAAAAAAGAAAAAGGCTTTATTCCAGTGAGTCACTGGCATAATCAAGTCCTGAAACAGCGAAATTAGAGCCTTGAAATAAAGGCATCTTCGTCCAAATTCACCAGTCCTAGGTCCTGTATGTACCACAGCATTTTTGTGTTCCAAGAAATAGTCTACATCATCTTCCACATGCAGACATACATTTATTCTGCTTATGCTGTCAGCAAAGGAGAAGCAGAGATAAAACTGCAATTTTAGCAATGCTGCCTTTGCACAGCAACTTTTAGTTAAAGATATGAAGGATATGATTTTGGTTTCTCTCACTCTGTGGTTAGGGAAGACTTAAAATGCTTTGTACAAGATTAGACTTCTCCTGGATGCGTGGCACTAACTGAAAACAATCACCTTGTAACCAGGAGGCCAAAGATCTCGTGCCAATTTCTCACATCTTAATATATAAATCATGTAAGCTGAAAATGATTGTACTCAAGGCAAGGATCTGCCACAAGAGAAACTGTCTTTCGAATGCCGGAGCCACTCCGCATTGACAGACAAGCAGGATTTTGCAGTAAACTTTTTTTTTTCCCCTGTAGCCACACAGACTTTGGAACAGGGATAAGTATTTGCATCCTTCAGTGCTACCACAGGGTACTGACACAACAGATGGATCTCTAAGACGTTTTTTTCTAGAGGTGTATATACCTAGCACTCTATAGACTAACTAAATTACAACATTAAAAATTAAGTCTTGCCAATACAAAAGACTAACAAAAAGCATACAGGCAAAAATTCCTGGAACTTGTCCTGTATTATATTTTCAACAGTCCTTTTCTTCTGTTCTATCAGTTCTTGGAACTCAAACAGGAGGAAAAAAGAAAAAAATGTTAACCTGCTAAATATTTTCAATGTCTGAAAGAGTATCTCTTGAGAAAGGTTTATTTAAATCAGTTCATTTTAAACAGTAAATACTTCAAACTCTTATCTTACAACAATTCTTGGGAGCCACTATGCCATGGCATGACACTAAAACTCAGCTTTTCATCATTCATTCAGGTGATCTGAGGCAAGAAATAGAAGAGGACAAGATTAAAGAAACCTTGGAACAACTCTGCAGTCACAGCAATGCAAATGTAGTAAAGGAAGCCGTCACAACATTACAGGTTTTGCGAGGAGAAACACCCCACTAGCTTCCCTTCTTCCCCAGAGCAACCCTGCATTGCCACCAAGGCAAATGCAGCAAACAGCAGCTTTGCCAACCCAAACTTGCATACATCATGCTGCCACATAACCAAGACTACTAAAGCCCAGGCACAGCTCCTGCTTTTAAAGCTGTACATAAAAGAAAAAAAGAATACTCATTTGTTCATCTATTTGGCCTACAGATGCTTACATCACTGCTGCTCTTCACTGAGGTACTAATACACAGCAGTAGGAATAAGGCCTGTAAAGCAAGTGGTCTTAGAACACATCACATTGGAAGCATCAGACAGCTACTACTTCTGTAATACATTTTTCAGCTGCTTGGTTCTGTCAAATCAGGATATCACTTGCAACTTTTTATTGTACCAATGGGACTTCAAAATCATTACAAAAAGATCTCAAGCTTATATCATGCAACCTAAAACAATGGGGTTTTAAATCAGAGCTGTTGCTTAAAAAACACAAAGGGCTAACTGGCACAAATTCAATCCCTGCACATTGTGAATCAACCTGTGAGACCACCTGTTAACTGAGCATCTTAAAAACAAAGCAAAATTGTACCTTTAAACTAACTTCCCCTTCAATTTCCAATTTCAAAGCTCACCTGAGTTTTTACTTGCTAGTGCAAGTAAAATGCTATATTCAAGCCTAAATACCTGAGGTCACAGGCTTGCCCTAATTCCAGATTTGTAACTATTGTAACCTCGAATGAAACTCTGTAGAAACAAAGTTAGCAGAAACTGCAGTGCAATGTCCATACAGCGGTTAGACAAGATACAAATTAAAGCTAGCTAAAAATTATAGGCAGGCACACATGAAGGTTTAGAGGCAGCTGGAGGTACCTCCAGCAATGGAACCTGGGTTTAATTCTAGACAGTGAAAAACTGTAGAAAAAAGAATGTCTCTGAACATTTCTACAGAAATCTTTCGTATTTACAAATGGCCACTTGATTAAAAAAAGGTAACAGGATCTATTGTACAACTTGTCCTTATAGGAACTTTTTTAAGCAGTTGCAAGTGTGTTGCAGTCACATTGTCAAGACCTAGGAGATGAAATTCAAAACCCCCAGTAGGTACTGAAGAGCTAGGGTATAATGGCTTTTAGACAGCATTAAAAGTTATTGTGAAAAAATAGGAAAATACTGACCTTTAAAAAAAAGGTTATAAAGCAGGGACTATTTAAGAGACATCAAATTCACAAACAATCTGAGTATAAATGGTTTATGTCTGTACACAAATATTACAACTTTGTAAAAGCAAAAGCTTCCCCACTTGAAAAAACTTGTTAATACTATCTAGCCCACTAAATATCACTATCATGAGTACCCTTGAGAAAGGAAATTTCATGAAACCACCTCAGACAAGTCACTTTGTGAGCCACACACACGAAGTTTTGACCACATAGTAGGTGAACAATAAAACAAGAGCTGAACCACGTGCAGTTTTCCTCTACTTTAAAGCACAGTGATATGGGCATCCTACATATTTCCAGTATCAAAATAAGAAATAGCTTCAGACAATTTCAACTTCATGAGATCTTGCCTAAACCAGCAGTACTACGAAATATACCAGAAGCTAATACAAGTTCTATACACACATACCAAACAGCCATATTCAAGTTAAGCTATTCTTACCAGAAATGATCCAGCCTTAAAATTTCAGAGTATCTAATTCCAGATATTGCATTATTCCAATATAGCCATTATCTATTAAGTATTTCTACGACCTTATTAAAATTAAGATGAGGTTTTAATGCATTAAAGAAACATTAAAATGGTCAAATAAGCTGTCAAACACCTACCTCTGTAAGTCCCATCTTCAAACCTGGAAGTAACTTCCCTTCTGCACTCCGAAGAATAGTTTCAGGAACATCGCTAAAACATGACAAACCACAAACTGGGCAAATGACAAGAGTGGTAACTGTGGATAACAGCAGTCAAAGTGCTAACAGCAGTTTAAACTTCATGGATGCCCAGATATTCAATTATTTCTCTACACCTTTTTGAAGGTCTTTACTTGTTCATGGCTTTCCATTAACAATGAAGAAAAAAGTACCAGTGTTACCTATTATTCAGCTGCCAAGACTCTGGGGGGAAGAAAACCCAAAATAAAAGAGAATTAGTTTCAGAAAATATACATATGAACACCAGCAGACCCTTATCATCCCTGTAGCTCACCACAAATCGCAGTCTCAGTAGTCAGTCTAAACCTTAGAAGGGGAAACACTAGTGACTGGAAGCAACAAATCTTAGAAATCAAACTCCAAGAGTACAAAACATTAAATTTTATTTAATCAAATATAAGGCTTGAGGAAAAAAAAACCAAACTTAAAGTCACTCAGAAAAGCCGTCTCAGAAGACAGAACCTCCTCTTCCGCTGGCTGAACAATGTTCAAGCTGCATGATTAACCACAGGTGGCAGGGAGAAGGGAGAAGAAATGATGGAATGGGGAGACAAAAACCAAAACCAAGTTCTATGTATAAGCCAATCATCACATCGACCTCAGTGGACGGGAGGTACAAGTTTATCTACATGGCACTGTACAAGGACCACCAATACAAAACCCATTGGGAAGAAATACTGAGGTTTTAGGACGCAATCAAAGCTCCTCTGGTCTCTGCACTTCTTTTAACGGCTTATATTCATCCTCCTCTTCCCATATAAGGAAGCTGTGTCCAAGTGCAGGTATATTAATAAAAATAAAAGGGCAGTTGTACTGTCATACATACTGACAAATAAATACATTGCTTCACACAAATAGATTGTGCTGATTTCTGAGAAATAAGTGATCACACTGAAAAGTTTCCTTCGCAGTCTAGTTGTTCCAAGTCTGATCTCATACTTGACATCATTAAAACTCTTGTTTCCATTGTAGTTTTTGTGGAGTTGTTCCAAATGTAACCACTGAAATCTCAAGACCAACAATTTATCAAGCCTCTCTTTGTGAGATCATCGAATTGCTTCTCCTTCAAGGCTTTACGGGCAGGTTCACACTCAACTGCTTTTGCTGATAAAACTTTTCTTGAACTAACTTGTATCTTTATCTATGAAGTCACTTCAGGTCCACAGAAAAGGCGCAAGGCAGAAAGTTTTAATACAATATTTCTATTCCAAGTCCAAAATTACATTAACCATGTGTACAAC
Organism: Psilopsiagon aurifrons; assembly: GCA_025447955.1. Lineage (NCBI taxonomy): Eukaryota > Metazoa > Chordata > Aves > Psittaciformes > Psittacidae > Psilopsiagon > Psilopsiagon aurifrons. The sequence goes on along the minus strand of JAOEHY010005450.1, from coordinate 869 downwards.
CAATAGGGGTGCACTTCAAAACACCTTGGGGGTAAACCAGCATAGAGTGCTAGGGTTTTAAAAGTAATGCTGAGCAAGGACAGAGAAGCTTATCCTCAGTGAAAACAAGTCACTCCATGAACTCACAGATCCTCAGATAGGTGGAACTTGCTCTCCTGAATTCAGTTCCAGTAACTGCAGCACTGATATAAAGATGATGTTAATATAGAAACACAGAATCATAGAGCAGTCACGGTTGGAAAGGACATTAAGATAATCAAGTTGCAAGCCCCATGCCATGGGCAAGGATATCTCCCACTAAACCATGCTCAAGGCTCTGTCTAACGGGGCCTTGAACACCGCCAGGGATGGAGCATTCACAACTTCCCTGGGCAACCCATTCCAGTGCCTCACCATCCTTACACTAAAGAACTTCCTCATATCCAATCTAAACTTCCCCTGTCTAAGTTTGAAACCGTTACCCCTTGTCCTATCACTACAGTCCCTAATGAAAAGTCCCTCCCCAGCATCCTTATAGCCCCCCTCCAGATATTGGGAGGCTGCTATGAGGTCTCCACGCAGCCTTCTCTTCTCCAGGCTGAACAGTCCCAACTTTCTCAACCTATCTTCATATGGGAGGTGCTCCAGTCCCATGATCATCCTCATGGCCCTCCTTTGGACTTGTTCCAACAGTTACATGTCCTTTTTATGTTGAGGACACCAGAACTGCACACAGTACTCCGAGTGAGGTCTCACGAGAGCAGAGTAGAGGGGCAGGATCACCTCTTTTGACCTGTTGGTCACGCTCCTTTTGATGCAGCCCAGGATGTGGTTGGCTTTCTGGGCTGCAGTGCACACTGCTGGCACATGTTCATTTTTAAATCAATCAA
>JAOEHY010005448.1:1825-20079 GCA_025447955.1 Psilopsiagon aurifrons | reverse complement strand
AGCTCTTTTAGGAGGGGGAGGTGAGTTAACAAACTGCGTGGCTGATTTACAGCTTAAACCACGACACCATTTGAGTTGTTTTCTGGTTTACTTGTCTATTGATCAATAAAATCTAACTTTTTAGCACTGAACTACTGTGAAAACTGCAGTTACACAACCTATTTGTAATGTAGTTGAGAAAGCACTCATAAGCTACCTGGCCAATGAGTTTTGCTTCAGAGGCCCTAGTGTCCTGCCGAACAGTCCTGAGCCCTTTGCAAAACTGAGGTCACAAAACACTTAAATGCGGGCCCCAAATGCGAAACAATCCAAAACCACTGTATGGGTTTTATAACAGAGTTTTTTGCAATAGCAGCAGCAGAGCATGTCTGAAGGTCTGCAAGTTATGTTAGGATGAATGCAAACTAATGAATCATTAAGCTACAAAGCCAGAGTAAATATGAATAGAACATATTTCATATTCAGTTTGAACTGTTCCTTTTATAAATGAAATTGAAAAATCTTTCTGAAAGTAATTTAACTGTCTTGGCCCCTGAAAAAAAGTGACTAAGCATAAAGGCTTGAACTATGGTCTCACTGTGGTGGTGTTCTTGCAGTTTACAATGCATCTCTAGCTTCAATGAAGCTGGGGACATGATTCCTGATTCCTTTGATATCTGAGACTATGAGAGATCCTGGTGAGAACTGCTATAGGAAATCTTCTGGTTCTGTCAGACAAGTAAAGCACTGTGTTTTTTCTATTATAAAAGCAGGTAATAAGTTAACAGAGCAGTAACCTAGTTGCGGAAATGACACAAAAAATATCAGGCAGTCTGCATTCACCATAACTTTCAGAGTACAGTTCTCTGAAATGAGTCTCTCCATGAGTTCTGGCCACATGGATATAAACAATTGATTAAAACAACAAAACCAAACCTTAAACTTCATTTGCATTGTACTTTTTCTTACTATCCCTCTATTTGAGCAGTTCAGGCTCTTTCTGTATGCATGCTTTCAAAATTCACAGCAGAACTCACATTTCTGCAGCATTTATTTTAATCAGAACTTGTGGGATGAAGCCCCACCTAAACTACCTCTTGTTCACATACCTTTTGCTGAAAAAAATAACCTCTGTACAAATGAAGTCTGATTTGCAACTAACCTCTTACACAGTGTTCAGAGAAAAATAAACCAAGGAAATCTCATTAGCAAATCTCCACTAATAATTCTCATTGCTGGCTTGATAGCAAAAATGGTACATTTTTATCACAGTTATTGTATTGGGTTTGTGTGGCAAGATTTTAGTAATCATACAAGTAAAAATAAATGTTTATTGAATAGCTATTCAGATGATGATTTTATTTTGTAGTATGGAAGCAAGAGATTTTATTGCCTGCTTTTTTATATGAAACTAAAACCAGTGCTCCACAGTATTTGAAAGATTCAGTTATGTCACCAGAGAATGATAGGCCTGAAAATTAGTTTTTAATTGTGAGTAAAATTATATAAAAGCTGATTTGAGGCTTTATTAATAGAAAGCTAGAAGATGATAATATAATTAATACCAATCCACTAATACTAAAGACCTGCTATTGAGAATATGCCCCATCAAAACAATGTTACTGCAATATTGCTCGTTGGTTTGCTTAGAGATACACAAAAAACTTAATTTCATAGCATGACTTTTTGAGGAACAGTCTAAAATAATTTGAAGCTGACAAGTGTTAATTAGGTACTTTGCATGTTTAAATTGTATTTTGAGAGAATTATGCTTCTGCAGGGTATTCCAAGAATCATTTCTCACCTAAATATTAGTGAATATTTTTACTGGCAAACTGAGTGTGAACATTGTCAGTTCCTTATCTGTATAACCAGACTCAAGTCCAGTATCTTTTATTCAAAATACAATTATCAGATGTAGTTTCTTAGTATTGTTTGACTATTAAACTATGATAACTACTGTGTGTCCTAATTTTTATTAAGTAATAAAGAGAACATGTTGCTTGGGAACCAGGATGACTGTGGTGTGAAAAGGAGCCCGAATTTCCCCACCTGCAAGTGCAAACTACAAGATCAGAGGCAGAGGTCAGTCCTGGTCACAGGGTCTTCCCTAGTAGCCCCTGTGTTGGTCCTCAACCTCCTTATGAGTTCCTCTCTCCTCCTCTAGCACTGGCACTATTCTGTGCGCAAAAAATTAATTAAGCATTTTTAATGTTAAGGGAATAGGCTATAGATGCTGGAACTGAACTGCTGCAAACCAAATCACATTGGTTAGAAATAGCTGTTGTCTTTAGTGTCTTGTGATAGTGATCAGTTCAACCTAATGACTGAAGGAAGCAGATCACTCTCAGACTCTTGGACGATGTATGTGCTGCTAAATATAATATGCAAGAAGCTGTTCCCTGGTCCAGTGAGCAACTGGTATATCACAGCTCATGTTCTTACAGTTAAGCACTCTTCCTCAAGCACAGCCAGTTTGTGCATGTGTCAGGGAATCCAGCAGCAGTTGAGCAGTATGGACAATCACATACCAGTGCCTGAGCTCATATGATGACCTACCTAATGCTCTTGGCTTTTCTAAGCTGACTAAGCAAATCATATTAATGTAATAAATGGAACTAAAAATTACCTTTAATGGACCAGTTAAAAGCATCATTGACACTCTCTGGAAAAATGTATGACTGATGGACATTTAAAGAATAATTCATGTCATGACTGTAAAAGATGAGTGCTAGATAGTCAGAAGATGGTCTTATTTCTGGCAACTTGCCACAAAAGAGGGTCTTGCTCTTAATAAGGCATAGTCAGCAACCTATACCTGAGTTAGCAATGAAACTGGAAATTAGAAAAGTTCAGGAGGTACAGCATACCATGCAAAATAAGGAGCTTTTTCTGAAAAATAAGACACCCCGAAAAACACACCCATAAAGCAGTTAATCCCTACTCTAAGGCAGTAGATCCAGTCTTACAAGTTTCTGAGGTTAATGGAGTCTGTGATAACAGGATAAATCATGACTGGAGTACAGGCCAAAGCTCACAGATATGTTGAGGACACCCAGAATTAACAATTAGACAAGGAGTCAGAATGTGCTGAGAAAGAAAATCTCTCGGTCTTGACTGAACCTTGCTCTATGACACAAGACCAGCAATGAGAGCTAAAACTACTGAAGACAGAAGCAGGTTGAATGTCACAAGTAATTAAAAATCTGATTTCCCTAGGAAGAGCATCATGTTCTATCCAAAACAACATCCAAATGTGACCACTACAACCATGTGCATCAGGTAGAAAGATACATGAAAGAACCCTGGAAGCATGAGCATGGTCAAAGAGATTGACAGCTTTTTTGACTCCCACTGTCCTCACTCCTCATGGGTAAGGTAATTTCAAGCAATGAAGAAAATAGTTTTCATGAAACCAAGTGGTGTGTATTAGTTTTAAACCTGGGCATCTGAAGGGCGCCTATAAGGATGCTGGGGAGGGACACTTCATTAGGGACTGTAGTGATAAGACAAGGGGTAATGGGTTCAAACTTTAACAGGGGAAGTTTTGATTGGATATAAGGAGGAAGCTCGTTACTGTAAGGGTGATGAGGCCCTGGAATCGGTCATCCAAGGAAGTTGTGAATGCTCCATCCCTGGCAGTGTCCAAGGCCAGGTTGGACAGAGCCTTGGGTGACATGGCTTAGTGTGAGGTGTCCCTACCCATGGCGGGGGGGTGGAACTAGGTGATCTTAAGGTCCTTTCCAACCCAAACTATTCTATGATTCTATATGAACATGCATGTTATATCAGAAATAGCAGGACCAGCGCTGAAGGAAGAGATGCACTGATCAGAGGTTTCAGGAAACTTAATTCTTCCAAGTAGATTGTTTAAATTGTATATTAATCATACTTTCTCCCATTCCTTCCTTCTCCATGCATATATCACATACAGAACTGTCCATGAAATGCATAATAAAGAGGGCTTGATACTAACAGGTTGAACTCTGCCTGTTGCTATGTAAAAGTATCCCTCTCATGAGTGAAAACTGGATAAACAGGACTTTTGAGAAGAGAATGTACTAAATGTACTCTCACAGGGTAATTCATGTGATTACTATCATCCGCATTTTTGTTTTACCTAGTTTTTCCCAATTCTCCATTACCCTGATAACTGAATGACGACTGTGTACACTTAAAACTCATTGCTTAATGGGTTAAGTTCTTTTTGCACAATGTGTAAAGACCTAAATGCATGCCTTTGTGAAAATGGGAAAGCTGTAATTAGGATACCACTGGAAAAAAAAGAGAGACCAATAATGGATTAAATGGGTGTCAAGGTATTGTCAAGAGATAGCTCTCATGAAGAAGCAGTGAATCAAAATAAGAAAAAAAATTGGAGAACTTGCAAGGGAATAGAGCATCTATTGATTGCAAAGGAATGGAGCTATCTCTCCATCTGTCAATGGAGAGCAGATGGGAACTACAGGAGATTTATATAAAGGAATATATCCATATAAATTTGAATATTGATTCTGTATTTTTGTTTATAGGTGTTGGACCTAGAGCAGAAAAGGTTCCACGGAAGACATTTTGTTGCATTGCACAGGCACATGTATTTCATGGCAGTGGTCCCCTCTGGTCTTCTTCTCTGCATCATAGCGGAACTGGAGGAATCTACAGCAAATTACTTTTTTCCTTTCATCATTCCTAAAGAGCGCAAGCATTGTGAACTTTTGAAAGTTAATTCAACTCTGTTGACTGACTTAGAGAATTTAGGACCATGTTTCACCTCAGATTTGGGCTCAGATTGTCACTAATGCATTTGTGTACTACGGTGCTGTTGTGTTGGATAGAACATGGAAGAGAGTAGAGAATAGAATCATAACTTTCCTGGGGTATCAATGAGTCACAATTTTCACTGAGCAGTTACTAATTCTCAGTGTCCAGGTTTTCCATTTCTGAAAACGTTTGGAAGGGTTCTATGTCACATTTTGATTGTGAAATGAAAGTTGATGTTCTTATACTACATACAGTGAAATACATGGATATTATTATGAAAAAAAAAAAAAACCACGTAGAGAAGTTGTGACTGTCAACTTTGAGGATTACCAATGTCATACGATGGCTTCCACTTGGATAAAATATGTCTCTATTATCTACACTCATGGTTATTTATCTGCAGAGATAGTGAGAACTGGTTGAACACCCTGTAGCTTATCAGTGAAAACTCTCTGTTTCTGCAAGCTAGAACTAGCAAGACACACCTTGAACAGCATGAGAGACTAGTAGGCGAGCAACTTGCCTTTCATACATTAATATGCATGGCATAAGTTTACAGCACGTTGAGGACAGTGTAGATATGTCTTGGAGGTCATAGTGCTACTCAAGAGGAAAGTGTTACTTTGGAAATGTAGTTTTGGGTAAGACACTGTAATGCAGCCTACTCTTCATCTAACTGCTCTGAATTTGCTGGTTGATCATATGTGGGATGAACTTTCAAGTAATTTGAACAGTATATTTAAGGAAAAGTAGACAGAAAAAGGCAGCCTGTGCCAACAGGCTTGTTCTTTCTTAAATACCACCTGCACACTTGATGCTGGGAGAGACATTACAGTTTGTACATTCCACAGTTACTGGTGAGCTTCATCCCAAATTAACAGCCATTGAAAGAAAGCTATATAATTTATGAGGGGAGTGAATTATCTCTCACTTAGCAATTCTGTACAAACCTTCAGCAAGCAATACAACTTAATCTATATTTTCAGAAAAATTGTACCAGTATTTTGTCTCTTCCTGGGGTCTGTCATAATATTATTTCTGTGTTTCTAAAAATGGAATAATGGAAAAAATATTAATGCAAGAAAGAAAGAGCATTCCTTATTTAAATCTCATCCTTATCCTCCAGTTATGACCTTGTTATCTTTCTAAAATAAAGAACTTAGTTAATAGAAAAAGACAACCGTTCTATAAAGCCTCATAACTCAAATTATTTCACTACATTTAAGAGATAAAGTAAAACAAAAATTAAGATGCCAAAGGTGTTTAAAATTTTATAACATTTTCAGAATAATATGGATATTTCTTTTTTTGCCTTTTTAAAAGGTTTATGCAGCAGGATTTGTTATTATATGCTACAGTTTCTAGGATTTCTGATAAGCCAGCCTTTAAATAGGATGATTTTCAAATCTGAAATATAATCAACTTTCATATCAATCTTTTAATATACTTTATTTGCTTGGATTTTCCCCACACACACCTCCAAACCCTTAGGCCATTTTCTTAAATTATTTAATTACATTATTTAAACAAGTTTTCCAAATGTGGGATGATAATTTCTGACAGTTTTGAAAAGTAACTGAACCTAAATGGAAAGTTTTAAGAAAAGATTAGGCATGAACTTGTCAGGAAAAGTCTAGGCAGTTATAGCCTTAGTCTCAGAACAAAGGTATGAATCATATAACATGTTGAGGGTCCATACAATACTAACTTTTCTTTATTTTTCTCTCTTTTGAAGTATAAGCTACCTTGGGCTAATAATATCAGAAACTTAATTTGAAAACTACAGTTGTAGTATATTATGTGAGGAGTGTAAATTAAAATTAGGCTGTTCATTCTCAAAAGAGCCAAGAACTATTTTGCTGAAGTAGTTCTTTTTTTGTTTGGGTGTTCGTGTTGTTTTTAAGAGAACATTTGAGACTTGAAAAAAATACGGAGTTTCATTCTAGGAATTCAAATCACACAAAACATTATCTTAAAATTCATTATAACTTTGACATAAAAATATAATTAATTCTAAAATACATTGTACAGTCAATTACGATGTCAAATTAAAATTGTCATCTCTCTAGTGCTTGCTATGTGTATACCTTCTGGGAAATTTTGGTTCTTTATAAGCACTAATTTGTTATTTTTAGAACACTGTCTCATAGCAAGTATTAGCTGTAAATATGAGGAAATTGGTGTTCAGAGTAATTAGAACGTGAAAAATATGGAGGAAGTTGGGGTCAAGTTGTTAATAGAGCTCTTGTGTCCCTGAAGCAGAAGAAATTTTCCCCATCCTATGAGGGAGCAAGAGAGTCTCAAAAATAAAGGAAAGGGAAAAAAAAGAAAAAAAGAGGTTTTATTTGTCTCTTCCTACAACTTTTAGAGTAAAGGCGGATTGCTGAATGCAAAATTAATGCATGTGTGAAGGCAAATGGATTCTAATTGGAACATGAGGCTTTTATTGAGGGGGCCCTGTACACCCAGAGATAAGGACTGAAACAACCTGGAGATGAAGAGTAGACAATTAGGAGGGTAAACTGAAGGTTATGTATATGGACTGTGATGTGCCCTTTCCATTTCAACCTAGAATTACATCCCCTTATTCCTTTTCATAAGATCTTCATTTAATAATGTAATTTAAAGGGTAGCATTGCCTTATGTGGAAACTTCTATCCTGGAGAAACCATGGAGGGCAGGGGTGTTATTTTCAGGAAAAGGACGTTGCAATTACCTTTTGTTTTATCAGCTGGCTCTTGGATGCTGGTTATGTTCAGATTGGATGGCCACCTGGCTGTTTTCACCCAGACAGTTCAAAAGAAAAAGAGCTGGTTAACGTAAAAGCAGATGATCAAACACCGGGAAGGTGAGAGTTACATAAAGGAAGGGGCTGAAATGCTTGCCAGTTCACACAGGGATTCTGTCCTGCCTTGCTAAGCCTTTCCAGACTCTGCAGGTCCACCAGGAATGACTGTATGAAGCAAAACCATCAGGAATCTACACCTGTAGCAGGGATTGTCTTCCATAGTATTAAAAAGACTTTATGATCAACATTTTTGCCTGATGCAGCTTCTGTTCATGACCAGAACCCTAATAAAATGGCATAAATTTTGCATCAGGAAAGCTTTAGGCAAATTACGGGACATGGACACTAGTTAGAACATGAATATTTTGATTGTGCGTATTTTTCCCTATTTTGTCTTTAGAGCACTGTTTTATTGAATGGCTATGGGAAATAAATGTAAAGTAACTCTTAGATTACATGAATTAAACACTGAATAAGGCCCTTAAAATTGTAGCAGAAATATTTTACATAGGAAAATATAGACTAAGAATGGAATAGAAAATCCCATAAAAACATTGCATGGTTTATCCTACATGTTGGAGTCAAGAAGGGTTTGTAAATATAAAACAGATCAGAAAATTACTCTCATATAATGAGCAATGGAGGTGGATGCTTAGATTATCTAGCACTTATTGAAGTTAATGAGAAGGCATATTTTCCCCTGTACATAGTGAATAGTTTCATCTCCATACAGCTTCAGTATGCAAATGTTACTAAAACTACCCTCTTTATTTTATTCCTCTTATTAGATATCTATTTATATTTATTTAAAACTTCTTCATTGTCCTTTTCTTTATTTAAAATGAACAAACGAAGTTTTGTCTTTGTTTCACAAATGCATACATATTAAACAAAGTTAGCTAATCCCAACTACACTCTGGTGGAATAGTTTTGACCTATGTATGGTTACCTTGCCCTCTGATAAATAGGAAATGATAATCATTTCAGCAGAGATGAAAATCTTGAACCAAATGAGTAAGTGAATAGATATTAGCTAGTTGTCAGGATTCTCTCCCAGATGTGGGAGTGGAACCTCAGATCAGCCTTCTTGTTGAATTCTCTTTGGCAATTGCTCATTTATGTAATCTGAGTAAAACCTACACATTTATTAAAGGATTCTCTGTCTTTGCAATCGTCAATAACAGAAGTTAGGGGGGAAGGGGTGTGTTCCCTTAAATACAACACCAATTTTTGGCATCTCTGATGTAACTCCAACGAAACTTGAGCAAAGCAAGCCTAGTACTATCCATAGGTACCTCAGGGATATTCAAACAGCAGCAAAACCTGCTTAACCTGTTTGCTTTCCCATACTCCTAGGCTTTACTCCTGCTTTATGCCAACCTCCTGCTTAATTGTTTGATTTAATTGTTTCTCATAGAATAATTATTTTTTCTAACCACATCAACAACTGCTATACAGTCCTGTTGTTTTTCTTGCTTTCATTTATAGTCACTAAATTTTTTTGTTTGCTTTTGACATTGAAGAGTTTTTAACTCATCTAGTACTTAATTTAGGGCCTTAAAGTTTCTCTATTCACTGTGTCACAGAAAGAGGTTAGCAAAGCCAGAAAATTTCATGAGATTAAATGAGATTCTTTCAATTATGTCATTCCATTGTGTCGAAAGAAGACAGGGTCAGGAACCTATAAGGACTACTTGTCCTTGTATCTTAAAACAAGAAAAGTGCCAAACATAATGAGACAGGCTAAATTGCTACTTTGAAAGAATGGGTGCTGCACCAGCAATGCAGTTGCTGGAAAGCATTGCACACAAATACTCAGCCCTCCTTCTGTTTTGACAAGTGTGAAATGAGCAAGCCTGAAAAACAGCACATTTGTGTGACTTCTGTAATTCACTTTTTCATGAACATCAGTTATGCTAATGATTAAACACCCAATCAGTGAAAAGCAATGCTGTGCTTAAAAAAGACTGCTTTTTAGATGCCACCATTAAAAATTCCTTCAGCTGAGTAATATTTTCTCTCATGCCACATCCCATTACACTGATCCAGTTCTGATGGCCTTTGTTCAACAACAGGAACAGACATCACGCTCCTATCATGCATCCCAATGAGTACTGTAAGCAGTGCCTTTTTGAAGGGAATCTCTTGACTTGTTAGAACTTGATTGTGCAAAGGCACATAGTATTGAATGTACTTGCCTATTAACTGCTAAACAAAAGTCTTAATTGCTGTATTTTCAGCTTTTCTCTCACTTCCCAGGAGTCACTGCCTATGTGTTAGCTGCCCAGCAGCGAGTTGTTATTCTGACCACATTTTATCTTATCAGGACTTTCTTCCTTTCCCTATCAGTTTGTAAACTGTTCAGTTGCTGATATCAACATTTGCCAGGTTTTACTGATACTCAGTGGAAATCCCGTTACTTTTGCTCTGCCTGGCTTGCACAGCCACAAATACCTGGTGTACGGGGAGGTATGTGTGTAAGAGCTGGCCAGTGTCCAAGCCCATGGTGCATTCCTGCCTGCTGGAATCACAGCTTGGTGTTCAGCTCTCTGCTCAAAGCTTCTGCCAATGTCAGCACAAAGAAACTTTTGAATATTAACTCTTACCCATCTCTACTGGCAGTTTAAGCTAGAAAGCCAGGTTGCAAATTTGACAGTGAGGTAGGCATATGTATCGCAATGCTAGCCTGGGTCTAGCCTGGCAAGTCATGATTTCTGAGTGTTTTCTAGACATCCTGATTGAGATATCATCAAGCCTATTAAAAGTCTGCATATGCTCAGTTTTGAGTGGTTTCAGGGTGGCTCATGGGGGCCTGACATCACTTTGCACTGGGCTGACTGTGTTGGGCTGTCTCTCTGGCTATCTCCAGCCCACAGCCAGAAGATAATGGCAAAGGGACACATCACAGACACAGCTCTGACAGTGCCAACCTTTGCACACTGACATGGGATGAACAGAGGTTTGGACTGGCATGTGTTGTCTAATGGTGGAATGATCCCTGAACATGGGGTTAGAAAGAGAATGGCTCTGAGACACCAGAATTCTCAAGGCTCATAACAAGAAAAACATGACAGTCTATAGCAGTCTTTCAGTAATTAAAAAGGCCTTATAAGAAAGATGAGGACAAACTTTTTGGTACTGCCAGCTGTGACAGGACAAGGTATGATATTTTTAAACTGAAAGAGGGTAGATTTATACTTGATATAAGGAAGAATTTTCTTACAATGAGGGTGCTGAAACATTGGGACAGGCTGCCCGGAGAGATGGTAGATGCCCCATCCTTGGAAACATTCAGGGTCAGGTTGATGGGGCTCTGAGTAATTTGACCTAGTTGCAGATGTCCCTGTTCATTGCAGTGGGATTGGACAAGACAACCCTTAAAAATATCTTCCAATCCAAAGTATTATATGATTCTAAATCTGGATTCAGGTCTCTCCTTTGTATGAAGGACCCTGAATGCACACCTTCTGTCTCCTACTTCCATCCATCAGAACTTGGGCAGAGTTTGGACAGAAATAAAAGTACACTAAAGCTGTGGCATGAAGGCTTAGAGCTCCTGGAAGAGTGTTTGGAGTTCCTGGGGAAGGCTTTCTAGCTAGCTAAGATGACCCTTGTAGGACACGTGGGAACAAAGTGGGGTGCAGTCTTTCTGGGGAGATGACCTGTGCTGAAAGGAACTGGGTTCATGACCTTATTCTTTTCTCTTCTGTTAAGGAGAAACTAAAACAGCCCTGCAAGTAAAATGGTGATTTCTCATTATTTTTCCTCACTTGAATTAATATGATCATGCTATTATTCTATACATAGATGTGAATGAAATAGCAAGACTAATTTAATCCAGAACTGTTCATTACTTTCAAGGCATTTAAGAAAAACAACTCAGAAAATAAAACAGTGACTACACATAAAATGGCATTTTGCCTCTATGACTTCCAACATCCATGCTGTATCATGCTATTCAGTTCTGAACATAATTTCTCTTTGGAAAGGCCTTTTTCAATATGTTCCAGTAACTTCAAACTTCAAACTTTCAAACTCTTCTCACACTTCAAACTTTCTTTTCTTTATGGAAATACATTTTTTATTTTGTGTATTCATTGACTATCCTGCTCACTATTAGCCCACAGAAATATTCTTCTGGAGCTCTGCAATATGACAGTAATGGGGTCAATTTATGAAATTCGAGTGTTTTCATCCTGATGTACTACCTAGCTCAGTAGTTCTCTTCTGCTGCTATATGTGTCAGCCATCTCAAATGCAGGTAATTAGGTTCTTTGCGTCTAATTTTAATTGACTGTTGTGTCCTATATTGTCCTTTCTTACACAGTTGCAATGAGTTGCTGTGCTCTTAAAAGAGGCAAGGAAGAAAAAACATGTTTTATTAAACCAACTGAGATACACCTGAGTTGTGGTAAAGGTAACCACAAATTAGAGTGGTGTGAACTCCTCCCTGAATAGATCTCACCTACCTTAGCAATGCATTGTGAAATTTCCTGTTTCATGCTATTTAGAATTTTCAGATTTAAAGGTGGGGGGAAAAGACTGGCATGATAATAATGGTAATAGCTCTTACCACAAATATTTTATGAATTATTATACTGTTTATGGAGCAATGCGATCCAGAATTGTGTCACCAGGTCCAAAGATGCAATTAGAAAGGACCTTACTCATGTTCTGGGAAAATTTCAGTCAAGTTATTAAGAGTCATTTGAGTAATCTGCTTGAGAATTTGGGACCTGGAGCTGACCCTTATGAAAGTCATGATACCTTCTTTCATTTGGTGCTGTTGTTTCTGATCTGGGCTTCACCTTCCTGTCAACTATGAACTGTTTACAATAGGATCAATGGAGCCTGTTTTGTTCTGTCCTTCAGTCAAACATACGCTTTACTTAACTTGTGGTACCATACTGTGCCTATTCCCAACCTCTAACCCAGTAGAGTTTGGTCAGTTTGATCTGCTTTTCTGCAAACAGTGACATAGAATATTGTGTCACCATACCTCAGCCTTTGCTAGAACATTTTAGGATGCACTTGAAATACATAGAGGACATAATTCTTCTCTTCAGGCTCTTGCTTAGGATATGATCCATTCTGTAACTGGCTGTTTTAAGACAGAAAGATGGAGAGATCTGTTTTGTCTACCCATAATCCTATAACTATGGAAACAAATATAAAATATGATTGTTAATGAAGAAGATAATTGCAACTACTGATTTCAACAAATTAGAAGAGTGTGGATGAATATGTTAAAATTCTGTTTGAAATAAATTTCTTTGAAGATTAAAAGATATTTTTTAAGCACATTCAGTGACATTAGCGTAGGCTTTTCATCAAAATAACTTCCAGGTGATCTATTTTCCCCTCTCTGCACCATGAAACAAAGCGAATAATGGAATGAATGAAATCTCTGTGTCATGTAAACTAGAACTATTTTTAACAAAAATTGTGTAATTATTTTTTTTAATATGAAGTGAGAAAATAAAATCTTTCCATTTATTTTCAGAAGAAAGATATTCTCCCTTTTAACCAAAATGCACAGACTTGATGCATAAAGTGGATGAATTTCTAAAATTTTACTTCTTTTTATGGCAATAGGACTTTTGTTATCAAAATATATCTTTTATAACCATACAATATGAATTATGCCTCCAGTGGCTGATTATTGGCAGAGGTAGGAACTGGACCTGCAATCAGTGGTTTCCAGACCAGCGCTCAGTCTGCTGGGTCATGCAGAGGAGAACACTTTGAAGTTTATTACATGTTTTATATATGTTAGAAATGTGTTTGTTCTCAGGTCCTGAGCTGGATAGCTGTTTCTGTCACTGCCTCTGTTATTCCTCATTACATGCATTTTATGTTTATAATGTTACATATCAGACAAATAGCATTTGTAACATACATTAAAAAATAGAAGTAACTTTTTTCCCTGCTAAAGATAGTGATGGGTCATTTGCTTTTGAAAACTCACTTTTAAATGAATGTAAGTAACCTTTTGTCAGTCTTGAATACAGCTAGATTGGTTTGCTTTCATGTTTTCTCCAAGGCTAAATCAAATGATCATTCTACACAGCATACATATTAGTACATTCCCAATGTCCAGATTGTAGCAAACTAATTAGTTCCCTCGATGAAGAAACTTTTAGTCAAAAAAAGTTTGCTAAAAGACACGTCATTATTTTAATTATCTTTAAGCACCACATCCCAGTTTACCTATGACATAGCTTTATATGTATAACAAAAATACCCAGGTGTAGCTGGTTGTGAAACAGCCATTCCATTATTCACCTGTTTGTTCGTCTCTTCTAGCGGCATCTTCTGTTAAGGACAGAGCACGCAGCTGCTCACAGCCTCTTTTCCCAGTCCACAGCAGAGAATTTGCTAGGCTAATTTGAGAAAATTGGCAAGCCTGCTGTGTGTACTGAGGCATCCTGGGAATTTCACTAGTTAGAGTTGAAAAGCGCCAAAGCTGTCAATCAATATATATTTACCAGTTTCTCTTCTTTGTCCAAGATTGATGCTGTTGGAGGAGACGAAAGACTTTATGATGAGACAAAACCCCTGCATGCCTAATGCCCAATTGATTCAAGAGATGTCTTTTTCTCCAAATTTTATGGCAAATTGTGTACTCTGTCTCAAAGTTGCCGTAATACCTGATTTATACTTGATAAAATGAATTTATGCATAACACACAACATAAAGAACACATATAATCCATTATCTTTAGTATTTCTGGAAAATAGTTCTTACCCAATTTTCCCTTCTCTATACAAATTTTCCAAGATATGTTTGAGAGCATTAACATTTAAATATATGTTGTGGTTTAAGCCGTAACTCATGCACTTTGCTCACTCACTCCTCCCTCTTTCTTCCCCCCCACTCCGGGGAGGATGGGGAGAAGAGTTGGAAAGATGTAACTCCCACGGATTGAGATAAGAACAGTCCCATAACTAAGGTATAACACAAACCACTACAGCTACCACCAACAATAATAATGATAAGGGAAATACAAGGAAGAGAATGCAATTGGTCACCACCCGATACCAAGCCCTACCCAGCAGCGAATCCCCCTCTGGAATGGAACATGGAATACCTCTTTGGTCAGTTTGGGTCAGGTGTCCTGTCTCTGCCTCCTCTGGGCTTCCCCTCCTCCCTGGCAGAGCAAGAGGCTCAGAAAGTCCTTGGTCAGACCAAGCATTCTAAAAAGTAACTGAAAACATTGGTGTAATCAACGGTGTTCCCAGGCCAAAAGTCAAAAACATAGCGCTGCATCAGCTACCAAGGAGAAAAATGACTGCTACTGCTGAACCCATGACAATAAATTACCCACCTACCAAATGGAAATTTCCATTTAAGAGACTAGCACTTCACCATGTACTTAGAGCACTCTTATTAAGAGATTCTACTTACTCTTCAAGTCTGAACTTTAAGTCTTCTTGATAGAGGTGGTAAGACTTTCATTCAACCATACAGTTAGCTGTATTCTAAATCTTACTCCAATCATTTATTTCTCTCTCTTTACTCTGCCATATTGCTATCTGCCCATTTATTATCCCATCTCCCTCACTGAATTGTGAGGGTTGCCAGTGTAACTATGAAGAGTGTGTATTTCTTCTTCCAGCCATAACCCAAAATGAATGCTTGACCAGATATTCCTGTCCTTTCATTTTTTTCAGCTATACTTACTAGAAATAAATCTCAGCTCTACCCTCTTAGAAGAAGAAAGATATATTCAGGGAGTAGTGTTTGCACCTGACATTGGGTTTTATGGGAATGGATAATACTGTTTCTTCCTTGTTTTTTTAAAAAAAATCTCAAAGGGCAAAAAAAATCATTTTAGCCATCTATTCCTATCTTTTTTGCTAACCTAGCACGTTTATCACAATTCAAGGTATGTTTCAGGTTTTAGCATTTCTTCCAGTTACATAGATATTTAATTACTTATTAGTTATTCTGGCCATTTACAAACTTTGCATTTAATCAGTTTTCAGCTGTGAAGTGATTACTCTTACTGCACAAACCTCTATCTTACTTCAGTTAAAAGATAAAAAATCTGGGGCATCTACTTCTCAAATGTAAAATGACTTTAAAAATGTACCATAGTCAAAGGAATCACTTTTTTTGTTGCATACCTTTTCATGTAGAAAATGCACTCAGAATTATCTTTATCAGAGCAAAGCACCTTTTCTACTTCATCCAATTCCCTGGAAATATTTCTGTTGAAATAAAAGAAAAAAATGGAAGATGATTTTAGCATTTTTTTCATCAGAATAACACTTTAACATATATTAATGTGGTGTCTGCTATGGACTGTTGATACAAAGTTATAGTTTCACTCAGTTGGAAGGAGACCACAGGAAATGAATTAATAAAATGACAAAGGATTAAAAAATTTAGCCCCTTTGCTTCATGACTTTTTTAAGGCTCTTAACTCTTGACACTCTTTCCTCTGTAGGCCTTAACAAGACACTGGACGTCTTTTTCCATAACTTCTATAAATTTCAATTTGGAAATGACCGCTACAACACTTGTGTCAAACGGACAGCCTGACAAACCATTGCTTCAGTAATTCTTATACTTCTTTCACAGTGCTTAAAGCAACACATAAGCAATGCTAACAGAATATTTTAAACATCATAGAGTTAATTATAATCAAAAGGTTGGACTAGATGTCATCAAGAAGTCACTTTCAAGCAATATTTCTATCTAAGGGTTCTATGCAATCTTTTTTCCCACAAAGCAGCCAAGAGGATCTCTGCATTGTCATTAGCATTGGCAGATGATGAGAAAAATAACAGCTATCTCCGCCTGCCATACTAACTCCTCTGAAGATGTTACACATGGAATGTGTAACCCTGGAGAGGAGAAATGTGGCAGTTGTTCCTATTATACTGCTTTTTTTGTAGGTACAATGCTTCGCTCGTCTCCTCAAACCACTCTTTTGAAGTTGTGTGTGTTTTGAAAATGTCTGCCTCTCCCAAAATTCCACCACATCTACCACAAAATCAGACCCTAATGAATTCATTCACATTGATTGACAATAGTGGTCTTCAGTAGATTTAATTCTCCGGACTTCATGAGCACCTTTAAAGTATATTTTGGCAGCCTATTTGAGGGGATGGAGTGTCATAAGCAATCACTGAGTAACTAACTTATATTTTTGTATTCTAACACGTGCAAGTCAACCAGCTAGAAGGAAGTTCAAAGGCATTGCAAAACTCATTGTGCATTTTTTTGCTTTCCTATTTTTTTGGTTTTCTTTTAATCAACAAATCCTTGTGATAATCATTAAAGACTGACATAAGCTAAACACAGAATGATGGCACTAAAGAACCATATTCTTCAAAGCACAATCAGGCATCTATAGATATTCTTAGCTTGGGCTGACAACACCTGCCTTAGAAATGACTAAGTTCAAGCTAATTTTTCACAGCTCATTTTAGTGCTGACAGGTGTGTGGATTTCTTAGATGGTGTAGTTGTCCTTTTTGCAGCTATATTTTATTGAGAGGCTTCAAGGGTCAAGGCTTGGTGGGTTGTATTTTTTCTGTTCTGTATTAATCATAAATCTATAAATCCAAGCCAATCTAGATCCTGAGAGAAAAGAGATGGACTTTAAAAGATTTGATATCAGTTTGACAGGTGGACCACTCGGTGGATAAAGAACTGGCTGGATGGCCGCATGTAAAGAGTTGTGGTCAATGGCTCAATGTCCAGCTGGAGGCCAGTAACAAGTGCTGCCCCTCAGGGATGGGTGTTGAGACAGGTCTTATTCAACATCTTTGTTGGTGACAGGGGCAGTGGGATTGCGTGTGCCCTGAGCACTGTTGCCTGTAACACCAAGTTGTGTGGTTCGGTTGATACACTGAAGGGAAAGAATGTCATACAGAGGAACCTTGACATGCTTGTGAGGTGGACAGATGTCAACTTATGAAGTTTAACCATGTCAAGTGCAAGGTCCTACACCTGGGTGGGAACAATCCCAGGCACAGCTACAAGCTGGGCAGAGAAGAGGCTCAGAGCAGCCCAGTGAAGAAGGATTTGAGGATGTTTAGCCCTAAAAGGGGAGATTCAGGCTGGATGTGAAGAAGAAATGCTTTACAATGAGGGTTTTAAAACACTGGCACAGGCTGGCCACATTGGTGGTGGATGTGCCATCCCTGGAGACATTCAAGACCAGGCTGGATGTGGTTCTGGGCAACTTGATCTATTTGAAGATGACTCTGCTCACTGCAGGGGGTTTGGACTAGATGACCTTTGAAGGTCCCTTCCAACTCAAACTATTTTATGAGCCTATGAGTCTATGCTGGTCAATGAGAAACTTAACACAAGCTGGCTTAAGTGTGTGCTCACAGCCCAGAAAGCCGACCATAGCCTGGGTTGCATCAATGTAAGGATGTTCTTAAGGTTCTGTCCAACACTAACTATTCCGTGATTCCATGATTGTATGATTTAAATTCAAATAATACAAAATCTTCAGAGCACCAGATTGTGAGAACAAGTTGTCTAATGGCATCTATAGTAAAAAAAAATACATTAGGCATTGTACAGCATAGGATTTCTTTGAAAGTGTATTTTGACAAAATGCATTATCCATGATAAAAATGAGAAGAGTATTTACAGCAAGAGATCTCCAGACCCCAAAATGTAACTGCGGGACATAAAACTAGAAAAAATACACACTGGCAAGCTATTCAAAAATAACTTTTAAAGAATTGTATCAAAGATAT
>JAOEHY010005446.1:0-10886 GCA_025447955.1 Psilopsiagon aurifrons | reverse complement strand
TGGATCAGAACCAGAACCAGATGTGGATAAGAACCAGGTGTGGATCAGAACCAGAACCAGATGTGGATCAGAACCAGGTGTGGATCAGAACCAGAACCAGATGTGGATCAGAACCAGGTGTGGATCAGAACCAGAACCAGATGTGAATCAGAACCAGAACCAGATGTGGATCAGAACCAGGTGTGGATCAGAACCAGAACCAGATGTGGATAAGAACCAGGTGTGGATCAGAACCAGAACCAGATGTGGATCAGAACCAGAACCAGGTGTGGATCAGAACCAGAACCAGATGTGGATCAGAACCAGATGTGGATCAGAACCAGAACCAGATGTGCATCAGAACCAGAACCAGATGTGGATAAGAACCAGGTGTGGATCAGAACCAGAATCAGATGTGGATCAGAACCAGGTGTGGATCAGAACCAGAACCAGATGTGGATCAGAACCAGAACCAGATGTGCATCAGAACCAGAACCAGATGTGGATCAGAACCAGATGTGGATCAGAACCAGGTGTGGATCAGAACCAGAACCAGATGTGCACCAGAACCAGATGTGGATCAGAACCAGGTGGGATCTAAGGAAGAAGTTGTTCCCTGTGAGGGCGCTGAGGCACAGGGTGCCCATTGAAGCTGTGGCTGCCCCATCCCTGGCAGTGTTCAAGGCCAGGGTGGACACAGGGGCTCGGAGTATCCCGCTCTAGTGGAAGGTGTCCAACATTCCCTGTGGGCTCAGTGATGGGACCATCCCTGGATGCTGCTGCTTGCACCCCAAGCAAGGTTTGGGTGCTGAGCCCTTGCTCCCTGTTACTTTAGGATGGTTTTAGGCTCCATCTCCTTTGTTCCAGATTTATACCAGAGACAGCAGGACTGCTCGGAATGCAGCTCGGATACAGGAGGCTGTAAATCTCAGCCTTTGTTGTACTTGGGCCTCACTAAATCAGTGCTTTTCCCCCTGAATATTAATCTCCTATAAAGTGCTGAGCATTGCATCTTTGTGGGGAAGAGGCTGACGCAAGGACCGGGGCTGTGCCATAGGAGACGCTTCCAACCAGGATCCAACCTCAATCCCACCACCTCCAAGGCAGAGGCACAGCCTCCCCCAGTGGGACAGCAGCAGGAATGGATGCCCCAAAGCCCGGGAGCCGGGATAACACCGGGATGCCCCTGGGGAAGGATAAAGCAGCAAGGAACTGGCTCTGGGAGCCGAGGGGAGGACTGGAAGGTGTTTGGCACCGGCACGGCTGGAAAAGCTCTCCCCATGCCAAAGCACACATGGCCTTGGATCTGTGCAGTGGTTCATGCGCCGGTGCTGCAGAGCAGCATCCAGGCACTTATGGGTCCCTTCGCTCCTCTCGCTCCGGGGTGATGCAGTAAAACCCTCCCTTCCATAGGGTTGGGGGTCCCTGGGGGCCAGGCCCAGGACTGCAGCACCCATAGGTACCCAGTGATGGGCTGGTGGGAGCAGGGCTCCCCTTTGCAGCACAAATCCATGTGGGAAGGATGTGTCTTTCCCAGCCCAGGGCTGGCTGCGTGCTGGGGGGAGCAGGTTGAGCCCCATCCCTATGGAAAGCCAACATCCCGCAAGGGCTTGCAGGGGCTTGTTTAGGGATGTGGAAGTGGTCCAAGGATGCTGTGGGTTCATGCAGTGCCCGGCTCCCCACTGGTGCTTGCGTTCAGGCTCAGCACTGCAGCTGGCAACGGGTCCATGTGGCTCAGGACAACCAGGGCATGGCATTCCCTGGCTTCCAGATCCTTCTAAATGGGAATCACAGGAGGAACCAGACACGAAGCGACTCCTCGCTCAGGAACGCCTGCATGGATGGGGCTCATAGAGCACCATAGCTCGGTCTGAGCTCACCCCTTCATCCCACCAGCATCCCACTCCTCCCCATGAGCCTGTCCCAGCTCTTGGAAGGGGCTTTTGGTGCTGTTATTCCCTGGCTTTGATGAATCCCTATGGATTTCAGCCAGGATCCGGCCTCGGGGTGTGAATCCCAACTCCCACCCATATGGGACACTCCGAGAAAGGAGCATCCCTGCTCCCCTGCAAGGGGTTTTCTCCTGCAAAGGGAGCTGCTGCTGTCCCCTCCTGTTCCTGCCATGGAGGAACAAATGGGCCATTCGAACCCAGCTTTCCCAAGCCTGTCCCTGGTTGCTTACTGATGGGAGCTGATGGCCTGATCCTGCTCAGCTTCTGGTGCTGCTGGCACACCCAGCTTATAGTATTAAAGCAGAGGAAGATGAGCCCATTGCTGCTGTGTAGCAGGTACCCACTAGGGTCACCCGATGCATCAGGTAGGCTCATGGTGCTGCAAGCACAGTGGTGATGGGCTTGGTGGAGCAGTGGAACTGTGTCTGTGTGCTGGTGATGCCCGCAAAGGGGCAGGATGAGGCTCTGGCGCATCCCTTGGGCAGGCTGCAGGAGCAGCAATCAGGCAGCAGTGGTGCCCATGGATATGTGAGCACCTTGGGAATGTCTGTGCTGTGCCTGTGCCCCATGGACCACTCGTTAGGGGCTGGGGAAGGGGCAGCACCCCCCGCTGCAGAGCTCGGGGGGTTGGTTTGGCCGCTGTCTGCAGCGGGTCTGGATGCAAGGCCAGGGGCTGGGCTTTGAAGCAGGCACGGAGGGAAGCTTTGAAGTCTGGTTGGTGCTGAGAACACTTCATTACCCCGCAGTAATGAATGGCTGATTCCGGGAACTCGGAATTCCTCAGCTGCGATGGGTGCCGGGAGCTGGGAGGGAACGGGGAACGCTCCTTCCCGCAGCTCCCAACTGCTCCTGGAAATCCAGACACGCTCTCATCCCAGCCTGAGGCAGATGCTGGGGTGTTGCGTGCGAGGACCAGGCTCTGCATGTGCTGCTCCAGGGCTGCAGCCAGCTCTTTAAATGAGGGGTCCCAACACACCTCCTCCATGTGGCTCTATGTGTTACTGGAGGGATGCTGTGCATGGGCACCAGCAGCAGTGAGGCCTGGGTGCAATCAGGAGCATGATCCTCCAGGCTTGGAGAGGAGGGTTAATGCTGGTCCTTGGGTCTCGCTTGCACCTGGAAGCAGGGTCCTGGCTTAAATCCCAAGGGCTTCATGGACATGTGGGATGCGGAAAGCTTCGCAGGTGTTTATAGGGGCTTTTGCTGGTGCGTGCCCTGCCCCGGCTGCCCCTTGCTGCGGGGTGGGCTCGCTCCAGAAGAGCATTTTGGGGCTGAGCAACGCAAGAACTGGGGGATGCTGCGATCTACCGGCGGGAAGCGGCACTGGCGCTAACTGCGGCTCCCTCTCCCTATGGAAAGGATTCGCATCCCTCCCGACACTGCCACGGTGTCAGCCCCGGTTGTGCTTTACAACGGGCGGACCTTTCCGTGCCACTTGAGCTCAGCAGCTCCATCTCCTTCCTCACACGCTTTAGCCATAAGGTGGCTGCTACTCGCATCCTTCTGCACGCCCATCTCCGCGCGCAGCCCCGGTGGGATCCTGCACAGAAGGAGCTACTGCGTGAGTCAACCACCAGCAACACATCATGCACCGGAATGACACTTGAATGGGGTTATTTTATCGAGGTAACATTAGTTGTTATTTACTAGCCCCCAGTGCTCCATGCTGTGTCCCTGCACTGTGCCAAGGCAGGGTGCAGGGATGGAATGGAGAATATGGCATTCCTGTGAGTAGGAGCCTGGAGTCGTGTGTTTGAAGTGCTGATAGCAGCCAGGCTTTTGTTGAGTTGGATTGTCCTAAGGGCTGTCCGACCTCTATAAGAGACATTTCATTCTACTTAGCACCAAGTCTAGTTTCACATCAACAAGAAGTATAAATACACGTTTAAAACGCATCATGTGAATCATTGCTGAAGACATAGGGAAAGTAAAACACACTTAAATGCTAAACAGCTTTTCAGCATCCTCCTGTAGAGGCTTTCAGAATCAGTCAGCATCGGAGTGTGCAAAACATCACTTTGTGCAGCACAGGGGCTCTGAGCACACTGATGTGCAGCTCTGAGCCTGATAAGGTTTAACTGACTTGATGAAGGCTACATCAGACTTGTTCCAGCAGTGGAAGCTGTCCTCTTCACAGCCCTGCTCTTGTCCAGCAAGTCCTTAGGTTCTCCTGACCAGTTAAGTTCAGCCACAGCACTGAAGAGTGTGCTGGCATCCCTCTGCTGCTCTCATTCACCTTGGTACACATGGGACAGTAAAACACAACAGTGATGGAGGCCACTCTGTGCACTGGTTATTGGTTAATCCATGCTAACCAGGATCAAGAGCTTGGAAAGCTGCCGCAGCAGCAGGATGAGCTGCAGGCCCTGGGGATGGGGGCTCCTGGAGAGGGTCTTGCACTATACACCAGTATTATGGGCTATACACCAGTACACCGGAGCTCCAGAACAGCTCATTCTGGGCTTGAGTGCAATGAAGAGTTGCCTTTCCTGAGGTTTAAGAGCACAAACACCCCCCTTCATAACAGCACTGACAGTGGCATCACTGTTAACATTATGCCATAAGTTGAACTGGGGGGGTCTCCAGCACAATAGAGAAGCCGGTGTCATCCACATAGGTGCCAGCAAGCTTGGAGCAGACAGAGAGGCCCCCCCAAGGGCTGCTGCCACCAATGTGGGTGATGCATCCTCTGGGAAAATCCCTCGTTCCTTCTGAGGAGGCGCAGAGGTGACAGCTTTCCTCTCCCAGTGCCACACAGTCCTCGCTGGCTCCAGGCTACGCTCCATTGGCGCCGGCTTTGCTGCTCCGAGATGCTTCCACTTGAGTCTGGGTGCAAGAGAAAGATGCGGTTTGAGGCAGTATCGGGACAAATGCTTCTTGAAATGGAAGGAATTCTTTGGAAGAAGGTATTTTCCCTATGGGAAGCAGACTAAGAACAAAGTTAATGTGGGAAAGGAGTGTTCTCTTGTTGATAAATGCCAGTCTGGGCTCAAAGTTGCCTTCAATGGGCAGCCTGGATGTCTGCTTAAGCTGCTAAACTGACATCAGGTATTTACAGCAAGAAAATGGGCACAAGTCACTGCAGAAAGGACTTTACAGATACAACATGCCATGTAACCCTATGGTGGTTTTATCCTCGTGGTCCACAGCAGGATATTAAGGAAGAACACAAGGAAAGGCACACTGGGAATTGCCCACAGTGCTCTGCAGCCTCTCACATGTGGTGGGTTTGTATTTAGCAGCCCCCAATGCAGTTCTCATCCTGTTTCCCCAGTTGCTCCTTGAACTCGACATTCATAACACCCTGTAGCATCCATTCCCAGCTTGGGAGCTGTGGAAAGGACAATCTCCTTTGGGAAGTCTGAGGTTGGAAAAGCTTACCTCTCGTGGGGGAGGCTTCACTGGCACTTCTGAGCCTGGCAATTGCTCTGTTGGCTGGGATACAAACTCTTCATTCTTTCAGGGAAAAGCAGCTTTAAGTCATAGAAGCCTCAGAAAACAAAGCTCTACCTCCATCCCATCCAACCCCTTCTCCTTTCCAAGTAAGGCTGCTCCCTGCAGTGCATGCCTGTGAGAGCTCTAGGTCAGCATTTCCAACCTAACAGTGCTATTTGGGAGTACCCCTAGCAGTTGACACAATGTCCTCCTTTAATTCTGTAGCTGCTCTTATCAACTTGGACTTATCCAAGGAATTCTCTTCAGCCTGCTGTGAACCATCTGCTCTGGCTTCCTTACTCCAGGTGTTTTGTCTCTCTTTGTCCTGGACAACTCCCCAGTTCACTAAGAGAGCTGAAAACAAGTCTCAAGTCACCTTTAACTGGCTTCTCTGAGCTAGATGTACCTGGATTGAGGTCTCTGTATGTGAATAAAGCAACTTAGCATCTTATGAGAGCTCCTCTGCTGGAAGCCAGTACCATGGTACTGAATAGCTGGGTTATTAACCCTAATCCTGGTGCTGCTTTCAGCACCAGGACAAGATGTGCCGTAGATCTCTGTACCCTTTCACTATCTCAAGTCAGAGCATGCAACCGTGAGGCTCTGTGGCACAAACACAATGCAAGAACATGCACTGCTTGTGTGCTCTGGACAATGGTGTCAAACATGGGGTGCTGTCTAGCTCTGCAACGGTTTGCCCCTATGCTCTTGCCAAAGATTAGAGTGGTACACCCTCATTGTCCTACTCGGAGATTGCTCTTTTCCAACCTTTCCTCCCTGAACAACAGGGGCAGGATCCACCAGGGTCTCTTGGCCTTCGAGAGTGGATGTCATGATTGGAGCAGTTTCACCTCTCTGCAGAAGAACATTGAGTTCAGCATAGTTATAACTTCAGTCCACTCGGAGGATCAAAGAACAAGATCCATGTCCCAGGGCTTCATCTTTATAACGTGTAATGGTTGAACTATTAACCTGAAAGCTCTATTCAAACAACTCACCTGCTTTTGTGGAACTGGAACAGGTTGTGGCTTTGTATCTACCAAGTACAAGGCACGGGAAAGCAGGAGCAGAGAAGGTGGAACGTTCTCTTTCAAATGCAGATACAGCCACTATTAGAGGAAAACAGAAGGAAAAGTCATTTCAGGTTAGCTTTATGTCAGTACTGACTCACGCAGCATCCTTTGTCCTTAAGGCTCTTATAGGTATCTGGAGTTTGACTTGCACAGATTGAAGTCGCCACAATGAGAAGGAATAGTTCGGAAGAGTTAAGGATACCAAATGGAATACACGCTAGAGAGGATGTTCCCAGCTGCTCATGAGGGAAAACGTCACTACTGAGAAGCAGGCACCAGTTAAAGCAAAGTACTTTGAGTTACCTGCATCTTACACAAGCAGCACCCACCGCACTATCTGTTACCTGTTTCAATGCTTACAGAACACTGGTGTTGGCTCTGCTACAAGCCATGGCTACTTTAGAAGCTTAAACCATTCCACACACTTCCCTTCATCTTCCTTCTAGCTGGCCCTGATGCTACTTGGCCTTCTCTTTAGTCCAAGCCATCATCTGGCTCCTTCATGCCTTTAATCTGTTTTGTCAGGTGAGGATCCATCCGGAATGGATGAATTCCTGGTGAAGCTGTGCCTGAGCACGGCTCCTCACTGTGTCCTAGGACCACACCGGAGCGTACTTGCCTGTCTGAGCTGTTCCTTCAGTTGCTCCTCTGAGAGACCCAGTGACCGCATCCCTCTGGCTCTGCCTGCGCTCTGCAGCTCGGACACACTCAGGCCATTGACTCCTTCCTTGGCAATCAGCTGGAATGAAAAGGGATGTTCTTATCCAGGCACAGAGTAAGCCAAAACCCTGATGTACTTGATGGGCGTGAGCCTAAAGAAAGGTCTGTTTAGGTAAATGGGCACTAAGTCAGAGCAATACAAAGATGAGATGGAATCTTCGTGGATTACTCCTTCTGACAGCCTTCAGCTACAGAGGATGGAAAACCTGGATCCTAATTCTTCTGGGTTTCCCCCAGGCATATGTTACTTGTGATGCTGCAGGTCTCAGGAGCTCATTCACACACTCAGCTGTAGGCTTTAAAGCTGGACCTGGGTTAGTTAGTTAACTGGGTTAGTTAGTAAACGTGGTTAGTTGCATGTGCCTGCCAGAACTCCTCACCTCCTACTAGCAGTAAGATTTCTGGTCTTCTATGTCCTAATCGGATTCTTTACACCATTTCAAACCACACGAGCCTAAAACGTAGGCTGGGACTTCTGGAGGTCCCCAGTCCAATCTCCTGTTCAACAGAGGGTCAACTCATACATTTCTTTACATTGCTCAGCCTTTTTCCATGTATGCCTTGAGCATCCCTAAGGATGCGGATTTCACAGCCTCTGGAAAACCTGTTCCACTGCTTACCCACTGAGTTTGACTTTGCTTTCTTATCAAGATGGAATTTCCCTTGCTGCAATTTATGACCTTTACTTGTTCTCCTCCTGTGTACCTCTAAGTCTGGTTCCATGTGCTAAACAACCCCATTAGGCACCTTCTCCCTTGGCCTTCTCCAGGCTAAAGAAATGCAGCCCCTTTATAAACTAATATAAACTCATCCTGAATTCAGTTGGTTCAAACCTGGTGTTTCCATGCAAGATCCATTCCAGAATTGGAAAGCTGCACTGATGCGGAGTGCAGAGCCTCAGCTTGTGCTCCACCAAAGCTGGGACACCTGAGCTGCTTCAAACTCACCTCATCATCTGCTTTGATGGTTCTGAGCCTGAGCAGGAGCTGAAAGCGGAGCAGGTTGTTGGTGCCAATAGGCTGCAGCTCAAGCAGCTTGCAGAGAGCCACCAACTGAGGCCGTTCCAAGTGCTCCAGGGTGAGCTCATCCTCAAAGAGCTTGGAGAAGCGCACGATGTCCCGGGTGCTGGGCTGATGGCCGCTGCGACGGATCTGGACAAACCAGGAGGCATCAGGCCCCAGAGCCAAAGAGCACCCCAGCTTGTGAAGGATCCTCTTCCCCCTCTAAGGAAGAAGCCCTTCCTGTTTCTCACACTGGGTTTTCAGTCTCTGGATGGAAACCAAACCCTATAGTTAAAAGGCCAAAGCATTGAGTGGCCCCTTGAAGGATGCTCCAGGATGGGAATGCTTGTCCATACGGATAGCTCTGAGTGGTGGGGTCAAGAGCTAGT
This sequence comes from Psilopsiagon aurifrons, assembly GCA_025447955.1. NCBI lineage: Eukaryota > Metazoa > Chordata > Aves > Psittaciformes > Psittacidae > Psilopsiagon > Psilopsiagon aurifrons. Next base: position 2,337 of record JAOEHY010005446.1, on the reverse strand, counting down.
GCCAGCAGGGCAGCAGCTGCAGGAGGGCATCCAGTTAATGGTAACCCCAGGCAGACAGCTCTGTGCTGCTCTGCAGCCTTAGTATAAATCCCACATTCTCTGCCCATAGCAGCAGCACTAAAGCTGGTGCAAGGACTGGTGCTGTCACACACTCCCCTCCCCAGCCCATTTTACCTGGTGCACATAAGAGGAGAATTGTTTTCCTTGTGCTGATTCCACTTTGTTCCTTCTGGCCATCTCTGCAATGGTTTCCTGCAGGAACTGGGCTAACTCCAGCTTCGCATTTAACCTCTTCTTCTGCTTCTCTTCCTTCATTTAGGAAATGAAACAGAAATCAGGATTTCCACTTGAAAATCGGAAGGGGATTGGGGGAAAGAGATGGGATAGGACTTCAGGGCTGAAAGCAAACAGGCTTGGGTTAACGCAGGTAACTGACTTGCTGTGTGCTTTCCTGCTGATCATTGCTTACAGCACAACCACCAGATCCTGGTGCTCTGTATAGGAACAAGCTGAGTCCTCGACCTGTGCATGAGGCTGTTCCTCACCCACAGCACCAGGCAGGAAACAAGAGCTCTTTGTGTGCAGCTGTACAGATGCTCTGAGCTGGAGAACACCCTCGGGAAGGACACAAACCTTCTTTGACTCCGTCTCAAACGTCGAGGGCAGCATTTCAGGAAAGAGCTTCAAGAACACAGGTAACAGGAACTCCATGAAGGGGACAATGACAAACACCAGGAAGGGAACCAGGCGGAAGAGATCTGCACAAGTTCTCAGCAGCTGTAGAGAAGACACAGCAGAAATCATGACTCAACCAGACACAGATGTGTTCCAAAGCAGCGTGGAATCCAAGTGGTTCAGCTTCTGTCATAGAACCACCAAGTCTGGGTTGGAAAGGACCTTAACATCACCCATTCCAACCCCTGCCATGGGCACGGATGCCTCACACTAGACCATGTCACCCAATATGGCCTTGATCACCACCAGGGATGGAGCATTTATCACTGTGCCAGTGTCTCAGCACCCTCACAGTAAAGAACTTCTTCCTTATCTCCATCCTGAACCTCTCCTGTTTCAATTTGAACCCATCACACCTTGTCCTATTGCTACAGTCACTGATGAAGAACCCTTCTTTATGACTGTAAGCCTCTTATCACATCATTTCAGCTGGGTGGCACTTACCCTTCTTCTCTCCCTCCTAGTGAGGACCTGGCCATGTAGCAGCCTCCACACCATCCTGGCAGCCACCTTTGTGTCGATCCAAAGCAAGTGGAACCCATTGTAATAATGCTTCAGTTCCTCCACAGCTCTTTGGCGTAAAGACCTTGTTCCCTTGGGCCTCTCTGCGTCTGGAGCTGTTTCAGGATGAGCCTTATGGCTCACGTCTCTGCGGGATGTGGGTTCTTCCTGGTGTGAGTGGGTGGAGGTGTGGAATGTCCGCAGGGATGCAGCCAGTGGATGGGGCAGGATGGTGCCCACGGGAGCATGGCAAAGATGGTTCTCAGAGTCTCTTACACAGGTCCAGGTTAAACCAAGATCCACTGCTTGAGCAAAAGCAACTGGTGGGGAGGGCGGAGAACTGGAGTGCGCGAGGAGATGGGAGCCTCTCAAACTGGAAAGGTGTTTAAGCAAGTCAGAGCAGCGTGGCCGTGGAACCCAGGGCTTAGACACACATTAATGGCCTTAGTGCCAAATTCATAGTCACAGACTGCTTTGGGTTGAAGGGGTCTTAAAGCAAATTGAGTTTCTACCCTGCCATGGGTAGGGATGCCTTCCACTAGAGCAGGTTGCTCCAAGCCCTGTCCAACCCTGCCTTGGGTGAAGCTGATCCTGTGGCTGCCTCAGAAGCTGAGATTCTGATCCTTCAGTGATGGATAAAACACTGAGGACCGAGAAATACTGACAGCAAAGTACCGAGAATCACAGCAGTGTTCTACGATTCCTCCCATGCTGGCAGCTCTTCTATTGGTGGAGAACAACTCAGGACTCCACACTGAAGGAAAGCCCTTCTAACAACTGCACTGCTCCAAATTTGCCGGTTTTAAACCCAAACCATGTGTTCGGAACAGAGATCACATCTCCTGCTCCAGCAGCACTACTTGGACAGCATGAGCAAACAGTTAGCTCCATCTCCTCTATCAATGGGAGAAGACCTCACCCCCTGGAATCCCTGCGTTTTAGGTAAACCAAACGTTGCATTTCCCACCTTCAGCCCAGGAATCGTTTGTAACGCATCTCCGCAGCGTGTCAACGCACTGATGCTACTGCACAGCATATAAATGGCTAAAGCAAAGCGTTGCGGCGTCCGAGACACCCCACCCCACCCCCTTTGCCCCCACA
>JAOEHY010005445.1:0-10731 GCA_025447955.1 Psilopsiagon aurifrons | reverse complement strand
GATTCGTGAGGGGGTAGGGGGGTGGGGGGTGTGTAGGATTTTTTTAGTTTTGTTTTGTTTTCCCAGAGTTCCAGTGGCTGTGGAGAACCAAACTAAGCTTGACATCTAGAAAGGATCTCTGCATTAACATTTTCAGTTCAGAGGGGATGGGAGGAAGGATCTTGCTTCTCAGCCCCTTCCATTAGGCTGCTCATCAGGTTGAGCAGTAATTCCAGCCTTCAGGGTTTCCCCAGTCGATATGAGAAGAGAGAGCATGTTGGCTCTTCTTTTGTGTGAGCAAATAAAGAATAGGAACTTAGAACAAAGTTAGTAGAGGAAGAAATTTTAACAATCCAAATGTTTGTTATTTTACATTACACATAGGTGACAAAGTGAACAGAATAACTAGAGATATGGGTGTTTGTTATATCATAAAATGATCTTTCCTGAGAGCAACTGTGCTTCCTTGTTGCTGCCTTTTCTCCTTTTTATAATATTTGTACCTTTAATTGCTAGGTCCATGACTCATATTTCCTTTGAGCATAACCTTCTAACGGAGCTGTGCTATACATTGGTGTCCCAAAAATGTTTGGGATGTCGCTGGTGTGTACTTGTCTTCCTGCAAAGCACACAGAGGCATGCTGTGTCCCCAGGCCTGACCCATTACTTCAGCTGCAGTCTAGCTACATTCATGGATTCTAAATGATTTTGATAGCCTTCTCCTTTGCGATTCCACTGCCAGAGACCAGAAGCTCCTTGAAATTAAACTATGCTGCTTTACACAGACAGCTTTCACGTGCTGGGCGATAGCTTCTTGGTCTTTGTGGCTTTCCTGGCTTCTTACCTCTAGATAGCTTGAACACAGATTTTGGACACACTGTTAGTCCAAAATGAGTCCAATGAGGGGATGTACCATCTCCCTCATTCAGTACGGACAGAGACAGTGGTGGCTTTTGGATTTATTCTGACAGTATTAACTGGAATTTTTCTTAAAATTGTCAAGTCAATGAAATAATTTACTTCTCAAAGCAGGATTTAGTTCAGTTTTCTCTCTGTTTTGAGATAACTCTTCAGGTGGATCTTCACTCATTACTCAGCAATAAGCAGAGCGAGTATGAAAGTACTGCTATCCTAATACAGCATAAGCACATTGTCTTTGGACAGTTAGTTTAACTCATTCACATATGTCTTGATTTGTAAACCAGCTGGGAAGCCTTTGATGTACCATGCAAATATGAGTTACTATTTCTATTATTAAACAATAACCAAAGATCTTCTTCCTTCTTTGTTTTTTGAACTCTCATTAACTGGGTAGTGACTGTTGATCGTATAATTTTGCCACTCATTAAGTAAAACACCAATCTTACGTATATACTCCCCTGCTTGTATTGATCAGCCATAAAACATTAACCTTACAAAATACTTATACTTTTTATCTTAGCTGCTTTTATGAATTTGTGCAGTTAACACAATCTACATCTATAAAGCTAACTAGAACTCAGTAAAGACACTCTAGAGTTCCTTGTTGATAAATGTAATACTTCCTCTCACAGAGAGAAAATATTTCTTAAAGTAATTTTTAGACAGAAGGAACTAACATGCAATTAAACCATGTAAGCATTCATTAATTCACATAAAATAATTAATAGTTCAGCAATTGCTGTAGGAAAAGAATGTATTAGCACTAGTCAGCTCTTGTTCCATTTTACTTTATATGATTCAAACACTGGATAGGTCCAAAGCACTTCAAACAATTTCTATTTCTTAAAGTCTCTCCAGATGAAAGCTTGAGAGGAGAAGCCAATTGATACAATATTTAAAATAACTGGGAAATTAAAAGAAACTGCTATACCTCAAAATCCAAGAATAATGATGTTAACAATCTGACATTATATCATAGCATTTATTATTTCCACCTTGTATGTCTCTACTGAAATTTTATTGTCAGTTCTCGATATCTTGGCAGCTTAATTAACCTGCAAAGAACAGAGAACAAGTACTTATGCAACAGCCACTGACATGATAATCTGCAGTAAGAGACTGGTGATCTGAATACATCACCTGCTCTGGAGATGCTTACTTCTGCAAATTCTTAGTGAGAGTTCACTTGAAAAAAATTTGAAGAACTGGGCTGACAGAGGTTTCAGTTATACATTTTGGATCCATCTCTATATAAAGTTATATAGAGATGTCCAAGGAAAGCAGATGGATGCAGTGTTAATCAATTTTCCAAGATCTTACAACTTCACTCCCTCCCGCCGCAAAAAAACATTTTATATACATTATAAAAGTATAGGTGCATATAGCACTGTTCTTAAGCACTCAGCTGAAGACGTGTAAAGCGTTTATGGTGTTTCCTTATTCCTGTGAGACTGCTGAGGACTGTGCTGGCATTGAAAATTGAGATAATGAATTTGTATAGATGGGCATAATCTACCCCACAACAAAAAATGCCTCATTTTTCTCAATTATGTAACATTGTTGTTAGTAGCTATACTGTGTCTACTCTGATAACACCATAGGAGGGAGAGTGGGGACATGAAATTTCAATGAAGCTGTTGTGGTAACAAAGGCCATGCTTTCTTAAGCTGCTAGGGAGAGGGATCTGAAAGGTTACAGCTGAGGCCCAATAATGGGTTGACCATTTGGCTGTAGCCTCTGGCATATTTTTACTGAGTTTCACTCCCAGCTATTGACCTTTATGCTGTTAGATCGTGGGATTTCCTCGTCATCCTATCTTTAACAGCGCTGCAAAGACCAGTCAGCAATTTAATACCAGAAAGTACTGTGAACTGGTTTTGTAAATAGCTGTTTTCTAGCTGGCAGTGCCCTAAATTTGATGAAGTGATGCTCAGAAAATATAAGATACAAATAACTATTTGTAACTTATTACTTATTGCCTTCTATAAAGAGAACCTTTTCACTGATTTATGCTACCCTTTCATTTGTGATCAGAGTGAAGGAAAAATTTCCCTAAACAATATAATTCTATTTTGCACTGTATTTGTATACTGTGTGTATTTTGCAATACATATTTCCCCATGTATTGGCAATGTAACTGAAACTTTCAAAGGCTTAAAACCAATAGATTGACTAAATTAATTAGGAAGGCTATTTTTTTCTTTCTCTTACTTACTCCTGACCTCTTAGATATTTCAGACACTTGTTGCTGTAAATTGAATGTATACTAAAAAGCATAATGAATCTTACAGGGGTGTATGCATGTATCTATAGGGCCCTGTTCAACCTCATTAGTCCCTTCAGTGAGATCTGGAAATCGCTTTTGCATAGTCATTAGTTTCCCATTTTGATCCCTCTGAAAGCTAAACATTAGATGAAGCAAACAATCCTGGTAATATCCCATTTTTGACCTCTTAACCATTCCTACAAGCTAACTTGCTGTAGCACCAGCAGATGCTATTTTTCACCAAGCTGCATAAAGCCATGAGCTGAATAATTGGCCAGGGAAGAAGCAGACAGTGCGCAGTGCTTTTGGGCAAGGACATACAGACACTGAATCCAGGAGGAGGAGTTCTAGCAGTGGCAGTGGCCATGCTGGGTGGCTAGATAACTTTCCTGTGCTTCTGTAAATTTCTGTAACACCCAAGTAGTCTCCAAGTCAATATTACATCCTTACAAACATAGAATCATAGAACAGTTAGGGTTGGAAAGGACCTTAAGATCATCTAGTTCCAATCCCCCTGCCATGGGCAGGGACACCTCCCACTAAAGCGTGCCATCCAAAACATGACGGTTCAGAGCAAAGTATTGCCTGATTTAAAGTACATCCTTACTTCAGTTTAACCTCCAGCTTTAACTTTCTCCAGTATTCCCACATTTCCATTAAGTTCCAGCTCTCTCAAAGTCTGTACCAGATTTTTGTCTGTTTGCTTGACCACCAATAATGTATTTTGTTCAGCAGATGACATCATAAGTATAAGAGAGATTCCTTATGCAGGGACTGAGTCTTAATTTTTCAGCATTACATAAGTGATGTGCTGTACAGTGGTGTTTCAACTGGATCCTGCCAGAGCTTCTTTGTGAGCAGAGGAGGTAGCAGAAGGAAATACCCTTTTCCTTTGTACTCTCACAATCTGTTATTGCCAGTACAGATCTGTAATTATATAGGCTTGACTGTGGGTGATGATTACATGGGAAAAATCTATTCTTTGACTTTCCTAGTACATGCATTCTTTCTGCTGGGGAATTTCAAGCCTAAAAACTTGCTGTCAGGCTTGCCCACTTGCAAAGTGTGTTATTACTTTCTGGGACTTCAGTCACCATCTTCACATCTCTAGTGATATCAGTGCTACTTTTATTATCACCCACATAATAATTTTCTAACTTAAATATACCCTTTTCTCCTGATCTTTTCCATTTCTCATAATTTGTGTCTAATTTTACTGTTTCCAGCCTCTCTTCTTTCTGCTTATGATTGTTAAACCTGTGTAACTGTTAGGAGGTTGTTTGTAACCCGTCTTATCCACCTGCACAGTGCTCTTAGAGGCTGTACAAATTTATGTTTGTTTGCAGTGTACCCAGCCGATCTGTAAAATATCTGTTGTTATTCTTTCTCCAAAGCTCTTGAATACAGAAACATCTTTCATAGGGCAAGAAATTATCCACAGCAGAATAGCTGCTCTGAACACCCATATGTGAACAGCTAGTCTGTTTTTTTCTTTTATGTGAAACATAGAATCATAGAAAGCATAGCGAGTAAAGCAAACCCTCTGTAGTAAATACATATAAGGTGACTATCATTTCATGTTCAACTTATCATTCTACTTGGTTAGTACTAAAGCATTGGATAAAACATTGTTCAAGAGGCCTAACTACAACTGAAATAAAAGCACCTTTCTGTATTTTGTAAATTCCACACATTGAAACACCAGAAGGAGGAGGGCTTTTAATCTTGTTTCCATTCTTTATTAAGATGCTTTGTGTAATTAGTTGTGTTTCTATTGGAATAAATGGTAATTTGGAATTCATCCAAATTGAAAGCCTAAATGAAAAAGGAGCATTAGTGGTGGGTTGCATGCTAAAAGAGGCAAACTTCTCTAGGGCAGATCTGTTCATGCAACTTGGCCCTGCTTAAATAAAATCTATAGAATCCATGTGGAATTTCAGGGAAATGTAGCACATAGGAGGGATGGGAATGCAAAAGAAAACAGATTTTCAGCCAGAAGGTCAATTCACTTATAGTTTAATGAAAATCCCCTAAAACCAGATAGAATTATGTATGCCATGTTGAAATTTTGTTTTGGAATAAAAAAGAAAGCCTGTAACTAAATGCAAGAATATGACTGTGTATTTTACATTATTGACTTGAGTGTGTTTCAGGAGTGGCTGATACAAGTACCTTGTTGCCAGATGAAATTGTGCTGTATTCAGGTGACAGTATTATAGAAGTACTCCTGATGCTGCTGTAGGGTATAGTGCGTCACTGTTCCCAATTATAAATTCCATTTTGCAGCTAGTTGTTTGGCCCTTTAAAAGTGTTCCAAAAGCATAACATTTTCACCCAGTTTATTCAGGAGGTTCTAAATTATAAATACTTTTTCCTGCTGTCTTTTTTTTTTAATATTTGTAGCTGAAGATTTGAAGACATTATTCTGTGATGCACACTTAGAGCTTTGGGGGGGAAAGGCAAATGACTAGCTTATTTTTGTTTGAGGAAGTTGTTACAGATAATTTACATTACCTTTCTGGGGATAAATATTTCATAATGAGCTTTAGTGCACAGACTTGCGTACATGAACAACAGCCAAGCAGGACATGATGGACTGCAATGCCTCTGCAAATCTGTCATAGTCCATCGTGTCAGTCTATGAGCTGGTGTGTGCCTGAATAAACCTATAAATTCTTGGTGTTGTTTCTGGTGATATTTTGACTGTGGTGTGAAGAATCCAACTAAGGAAAGCAGAGATTATAATCTTGATATCTGATCAGAAGTGGCATGCTGGTTGGTAGAGGTTTTCATAATGTGTCACATAAATCATGAACTGTTTTGCTTGACTTTCAATGCCTAATATTCTCCTCAAAGCCAAAGGTAACTGGGCTTTTAGAACCTGACCCATGATGATTTATATGATAGATCCAAGAAATCTCTAATCGCATATGGATTTAATAGTTTGCGTGTTTATATTGTAGATGAATAGACAGCAAGATGAAATACTGAAACACAGAAACACAGAATATTTAGGGTTGGAAAGGACCTAAAGATTATCTAGTTCCAAACCCCTTGTCATGGACGGGGACACCTCCCACTAAACCCTGCCACCCAAGGCTATGTCCAACCTGGCCTTGAACACCACCAGCAGTGGAGCATTCACAACTTCCCTGGGCAACCCATTCCAGTGCCTCACCAACCTTACAGGAAAGAATTTCTTCCTCATATCCAATCTAAACTTCCCCTGTTTAAGTTTTAACCAGTTACCCCTTGTCCTCTCACTACAGTCCCTAATGAAGAGTCCCTCCCCAGCATCCCTATAGGCCCCCTTCAGATACAAATTCCTCTTTAAAGTTAGTAATGGAGGAACCATCTTTCTCTGCTGTTGGAAACCTGAATTACTCCTATGGCAGTCTTATTTTCCTTGGTTTATTGTTTCAAGGAAGATTTCTCCTTTGTTGTGTGTTCTTACAACAAAAAATTCTAGCTAGCATTGGGCAACAAATCTGCCTCTGAATTCTTTATCTTGTGATCAGCACTTCCTTGCTGGAAACAATAAAAACAGCCAGTCTTGAAGGCCCTTTGGCTATGAACCTTTATAACAAAAAGATGGCATTCCTACCATCTCCCACTGTGCCATCAATATGTCGCTTTCTCAAAACATTGTTCTTAGTATAAAGCATCACCTTCATTTCAAAGTGAGCTATAGTCAAAGTGTTCTCACATAAGCTTAAGTGTAGGCTAAACACAAGGGAAAGCAAGCCTGAGGTCTTATCTCTGCCTATGATACATCAGGCTAAGTTGACAGCTAGCTATTAGCATTACAAATTAAAATGTTTCCTTTAATGCAAGAAAGGTCAGGAACAAAAGCTAGGAAGTTCACAGGAGAAGGCCCAACAACAGATGAACACTCACTCGAATTTTGCTGCTTAGAGAAAAATCAAGTGTAATTTCCTACACTCTCTTCAGTGTCTATAGCATGACAAAAATGGCAAAGAATAAGACAGCAAAAAAAGTCTTAAGTGTTCTTGAAGATCAGTTTGTCCTGACCAATTACAAAAGACTGCACATTGTTAATTAGATCAGTATTCTCACCACTGAAACCAAATCTCTAATTAGGGGTGCTAGGAGATGCTCCATAAGATCTTTTGTTCATGCTAAACAAGATGATTAAACAGACAATGACAAACTAAGAAAGTCAACCTCTGGTTATAAAATACTGTGGTCATTTCAACATGAAGTATCCTATGGGAAACGATGGTATGACTTGGTGTCTACCAGGACTTGAAGGAGATGGGCAAATTCAGTTTCAGAAGATACATGAGTGGACAGTGTGCCAGATATTTGCATCAAAATTATGAATGTGCAAATGCAAATGCATAACATTTTTGGTACTTATGACTGTGTTTGTAGACAAAAATTATTTTTCTGAAATTCATTTTCTCTTGGTAATGTTTCAGGAATGGTCTTTCCAGGATAATCACAACGCAAATCTGTGTTCCCAGGTTGCCATTTTACTTTTTTACATTTCACCTCTGTTCTGCTGGCATGTGGCTAGATTGAGAGCTTTTCCATATACCGCACATCATCATGTTCTGAACATGTATAAAAGTTGTGCATGGTTACTGTCTTTTGATCAGTTTTGTCAACTTGTGACGTGCAGCATTTGGAAAATTAATATAGGGCAGTTGTCTACTAGTTTTTGTAGCAGGGGAACTAAAATCTTGGACTATATTTAAAATCTCAGCTTTAAATGATCCATTTATCAGGTGTAAGCAGTTGGCTCTTCTTTACTATCCTTTTTTATCCTATTGTAGCTTCACTTTAAGTAAGAACATTTTAAAGTGAATAATCACCTCATAAAATAATTGTATCATGGATATTTCAATAATCAAACTTTCCTATTGCTTCTTTTGCCAGTTTCATACTAATGGGTACTGTATAACTTAGAAACTGAAGGTATTTACCCATGGGACAGTTTTGATCATAGACATTTTCCAAAATCATGAACTGAGACAGAAGTACTTTCTAGCCTTTTAAAAATGTAGTTCTATAATGACTTTTTCTAGGTCTTACTTTTGGAGTTTAAAAATTCTGAATTTTCATTTTGTCAAAGACTTCTGTATAACAAATTGTTTAAAAATACGTTCTGTGTTACAGTAGAGTGAAGCCATGAATCACATGGTAACACATTAGAGTGACTAGTATCAAAGGACTCCATGGGGAATTTAGGGAAAGGTAGTTAAGCAATTAATGAAGATATTTAAAATCCTAATATGGCAGAGACAGCTTTGAAGGCAGCAAGGGATTAATATTTATTTAATAGATTGTCAGATTCTGTGCCAAAAAAGAAATACAACAGAAGCCACCCTATTCTGGATGCAGGCATGCACTATTTGAAGATGGCAGCAGTGACATCAGCACATCACGCTTCTTTGTGATAGATGAGAAAAATATCTTGCCTTAAAGAGAAAATTACTTTTGCTGCTTTTGACTGTTTTGGCTGAAAATTACTTTACTTTGTCACAACACACTGAATAAAATCTTTAAAGAAAAAGGAACATATTGCTACTTTATAGAGATAGCACAGGTTATTTGTGATTGACAATAGATCACTGTAATTGTTCTGCAATGTTTTATGGGGTTTGATGTGACTATTATGTCTTTTTTTTTTTTAAGAAGTTGCATGTGGCTGAATGGAACTTTTTTAGTTTCAGAAATTGCTGGTCATGTTGCATGGGTAAACTGCATATAAGCTAAATTTTACTTCTCAGCAAAAGTCAAACTTCTATGTCAATTATTTTTTTCAAGAAACTGTTTATGATTGACCATGCCTGGTGCTGTCTCTGAGATGCAGCCTGTTAGAAGTGCAAAAGATTGTTGTAAAGTTTCATTCTTTCATTTTGTCGAAGACCTGGAATTCATAAAGAGCTGTTCTTCTTTAGTGGTATTTTTTTAGGTTTCCATGGCACAATTATTCTTCCCAGTTAAAGGATTAATGAAGCTACTGCACAGGGTCATGAACAAAACTATTTTTTAAGTATTTGCTCCTTGAGACACTGGTGGTGGGGTTCTCTTATCCCTGCTCTAGCAAAAAATTATGTCTGAAAGCTCTCTTGTCTTAAATCAGTTCACATAGAAGGGAACTAACTGGTGATGAGTGTTCCCTTGGTTAAAGTTCAGGGAGTTTCACATGCAAAGGTACAAAGCTGGAAAAAATACAGATAGTTTTTCCACTGTTATCAAATATCGATACATAGAGAAGACTAGGGATTTCAATGAGCGCAGTAATACACAGAGGTTGAATCTATCCTACAGGTGACATTATTTCTTTTATAGAAGTTCAATAAAAAATAGAAAATTGCAATACAGAATGAATCTAACTACATTAGGAGAACTATTCTTTCTGGTTGCTTTCTCTCACAGAGAACTGAACAAAGAATCAGTAGCAACGCAGAAGGAAAAGCTGAGAGTCAACAATTCTCACTGGACCACCATTCTATGCAATAATGATGAGGCAGATGGGTTATTTTTTTAAACTTCTGCTTGGTATATATCAGGGGTTTTATTTGATTTCTTTCAGACCTTGACACTATCATATCCATTGCTTAAATCCCATGCAGCCTTTGTTTTCAACATGTTGATTTAAGGATAATTTCTCAATAAACAGTTAATGAGGGCATGTTTTAAAAACAGACCGACTGGCGTGCATTGCTGAAAAAGTAATTTTTGAATGTATCATTCTGTTTTAAGTGGCTATCTAAAATTTATTGATAAGGAATGCATTTATAACATGGTGAATTTAGTAACTAGCACCATGTATCCCTCCTAGAATCATATGCTAATGAAAAAGATGCTCTAATAATTAGGGCCGAAGCTCACTGAATGCAACACCTTCCAATTAGCACTCCCCAGCTTGGATGCTACCATTAACATTAAACAACAAAACCAAAAATGGGTATCAGTTCACATAATAGAAAATAATTGATGAAATTGGAGGGTGTGATTATTTGTGATTACTTTACAGTCATGCACTGAAAGTAGGAGAACCCCAGTTAGTAGTTAATCTCTGGCAACCTCTTTGAAGATAATGAAATTGGCTTCCTACTGATGATTATTCATTAACAATTAATTCTTTCTTGGTGATCTGCTTCATTTTCAGCTTCTCACCACAAACATGCAATGGAATAATTACAAGTGGAAATGAAAAAGCAATTAGTGGCAGATAATGCCAACATCTGATTAAAAAGCAGTAGAACAGATTAGCTGTTCGGTAACTGAGACTCTGCTGCCTTCAGCAGGGAGAAGTAAGTTACCCAGCAATATTACAGTTCAAGCTGTGTTTCCCTTTTATTGCTTCCCCTCCAACATGGTCTGCCACATTAAATGCTTTCTGTTATTCTTGGGGGCATTGACTTGTTGTAAATAATTTCTAAAGATTAAGTATTATTTGAGATGATTTGTCATCCTTCATGCTGAGGCTCTCTGTCAAGAAAAAGGAAAAAAATACTTAAGTCAATTATTGCAGTTGCAAGAAAATATAAGGGGATTTTTTTTTTTTTTTTTTTTTTTTTTTTTTTTTT
>JAOEHY010005443.1:11656-34745 GCA_025447955.1 Psilopsiagon aurifrons | reverse complement strand
AGGTTGGACAGAGCCTTGGGTGATATGGTTTAGTGGGAGGTGTCCCTGCCCATGGCAGGGAGGTTGGAACTAGATGACCTTAAGGTCCTTTCCAACCCTAACTACTCTGTGATTCTATGATAGTCCTCCCCAGGAAGCTTCAGTTTGATCATTAAGTTGCAGCTAAGATCATGTTTCCAGTTACACAGAAATGATGCAATTTTAATCCATGCACAGATGATCAAACAAAACTCACTGAAATAAAAACCTGTTTTTAAAATGGCTGTGCATGTCACACCATACCTTAGTATGCACACACAAAAGGAATACAGTGTCCAGAACTCCAATTCAAGTCACTTGTCCATTTCTGAAACACATAAAGGCTATAACTTCTAATTTTAGGCACATTTTAAATGCTGTTTAAAGTCTAACTTAATGATTTTCTGTAGTTCAAATTCAGACATCAACAAAGCTGCTTCTGCTATGAGACCAAAGCAGTAACATAAAAACTCAGAAACTAAATCACCAACAACCCCTTTTACAAAACCTACCACTTGAGCTGACTGGGTTCCTAAGAATATGTAGCAAGGAAATGGGGAAAATACTTTTTTCTCTTACAGATCAAAACTTGGGTCCAGTTTCTACATCATCAGAATCTCAGGACAAGGAGGTTGCAGTAAGGGGACTGGTAGTAATCAAGTCTACTTTGGACATGACTACCTTTATCATTTTTTTCCTGAGCCTTTTTTGGTCAAGTATGCATAAAGCTTAAGTCTGTCAGTTACCATCCATTTTTTCATTAATAGTTGTATTTTTCTAACTATTTTCCATCACAGTAGTTGCTCCTATGGCACACATTCTCTAAAACTCATTCCTTCAAAGTGACCGCACTCCATTACAAGTAAAAGACAACTGAATGGGGCAGCCTCCATCTGTCCCCTGTTTTCCATTAGGAAACTGTGCAAGTAATTGCCCAACTAGTTTGATTGCCAACTATTTTAATATTAAAAAATATTTGCATCAATGGCCAGTCAAAAGTAATACATACAATTTAAGAAAAAGAACAGCAGGTGATATGATGAAATTTTATTACAGTTCCCTCTAAAAAAAATGCTAAGAAATACAGATGATTACAGCATTCCAGATTTTATACTACTGGGTGTTATGTATTGCGAGAATAATACTATTTGCATGTGGTTATTTCTGGAGAGTTTTGGAGCTTTTTTTGTTGGTTAGTGGGATTTTTGCTTGCTAAGTAAATTAGATTTGCATATTGTCTGCCTTCCTTGTTCTCCCCATGACTTGTGAATTCATTGGATAACTCCAACAATTTATTTATTTTTTAATAAAAGGCTAGAGTTTCTCAAAAATATTAGATATAAAATATGTATTAAATCAACAGAGGACAAAAATCCTTGCAAGCACCCTTAAAAAAACAAACCAAACCAAACCAGCTCTTTTCAACTACACTGAAAGTCATAACAGAAAATCCAATATATGAGGAAAATCCTCTGATATTGCAGGAGAATTTTTATTAGATTTCATTCCTCATTAGACAACAAAGAATCTAGGAGGGAGAGAAAGCTACAGAAAAACATTAGTTCTGCTTCTCCTGGATACACTTGTGAAACCTTAAGTTTTAGTTGGGTTTTCTTGGTTAAGGATGTGAAAGGGCAAAGGCAAAAGAGAGGAAATCATACACGTATCCTGCTAGTTTAATTACGTTATCTTTCAACCAAACTTTGGGTGACAGTTTTTTAAAGCAACTGCTTTCCAGATTTTGAATACTCATTTGCAGATGTATAAAAATTAATGTAAAGAACACCATACTTAGTTCTTCGAATGATCAACAAAATGATACCTGTGAAAATTAACATCAAGCATCTTTAAGAGTCTCTTCAACTGAAAATGAGAAAGAATAATTGCTGCAGCATGCTTAGGAGACTGATCCCTCAACCCTTGCCATGCCAAACCCATTATCACCCCAAAGGGGATAATAACTGTCATGCCTGGTCTCAAGCTTGAGTACGTTTGTTAGTGCACTGACTGATACAGAAAACAAGGTCTAGCATAAAAGATGCTTCGCACTAAAGTGTGCTAATGAATCAAAGTGACAGGAGAGAGTTTTAACCTTCACAAAGCAAAGGAGTTGTTTGCTAACTAGTCAAGTAGAGGAAATAAAAGTATAACAAAAGAGACATTTGTACACACAAGGAAGTAAAACAAAGCTTCTTTTTTTTTTTTTTTTCAGTTCAGAAATAACAGCTTGACCATCCCTTGCATAAAGAGGAAACATAGTTAGTTTCAGGGTGAAAAAATGGAATCTGTCTGGACACCTCGGGATTCTTCAAAGGAGAGGACCAGCCATGACCATGAACCAATCACATCTAAAGAATGGTTCCAGTGAAAACATTCCCTCACCAGAAAGCTCTAGCAGGTCGAGGCTCCCAAACAACATTCACTCTAAAGGAAGGACCCAAAGGTGAAAGGTAAGCACAAAGACTGAAATTGAGACTGACAGAAGTTCAGCGGGCTAAGGAAAATGTTTCGCAATCTATACTTCTGCTGCACAGATGGCTCCATACATAAGAGAAGCAGTGGGTATAGGCATCTTTTTAACAAGGTTTCAAAGAGCACTAATAATGTTCCCAGACATTACAATACTAGTGAACAGTACTCATTCATTTTTATTAAAAACAGGCTAATGTTCAATGTAGCAATGTACTGAAATTGACATTTCTCTTCATGCACAGAAAGAGGTTATTTCTCAATAGCTGCTGCTTTAGCTTTTTGTTTACATTCTGTACCTTCCTGTGTTTCTACAGGGCTTTTGGGGGTTTGTTTCATTGTTGTTGTTTTTTTTTTTCAGGGGCGGTGGTGGGTTTTGTTTCTTTGTTTTCACTATGCTTGTAACCCAGCCTTCCAAAACTTCAGTTTTCAGTTTAGGTAGCTTTGTGGTTCTGTACTTTCACATATACATTTTCACATTCTCTCCTATTCAGAAATGTTTTTTTTAGTTCAAGATTCAAAATTTCACTGGGCACAAACAAATCCATTCTGCTCTATATGTGCAGTGGACCCAAAATCATCTGGAAAGCCTGGAAGCAACTGTATGTGTAACACATTAGTTACTTGGGGACATGTTGAAATTCAGAACATACTGAATGCAGCACACACATTGTAGATCTTACGAGTCCCAGAGGTAAACTTTCTGTACATATTTTCGTCCAGGGAATCCTAGCCAAAACACAGCAAGCCTAAACATAAAACTTTCAACCGCTGTGAGAGGTACATTCATACCTTTCAAATAAAAGTAAAAAAGTACATTTGAAAGCAAGTATAGGGAGATTTAGATCTCTTTTTCTAGATCTCGGTGAACAATTTTTCAGTCATCTTATTTGCCTGATAAACTAACAGTAGAACACACTTCAAACTGGGATACCCTCTGGGATGGTTAGTCAAAAAAAACTTAGTAATAAACTCTGGGAATAAACCCCTGGTTTACAAGGGTTATAAGGATGACCAAGACTTTCTCCACCAAGGCAGCAGACAACAGCAATTCTGTGATTCCAGAAATTCTAGGTAGTTCTTCCAGTCTTTGATTTTATTTTATTTATCCTAACACTCCACATGTCATTGTACCCCAACAGACATCCTCCCTTACTTGCTGATATCAGTTCTGTCCTTTGTACAACTAACTACCTTGTCTTCTTTTCTTGCGAACTCACAGAAACAATTTATAAATTCAAGTTTATTATAAAATTATGCAGTTAACATTTAAATCATTCTCATCCACTTATTCTCATTTTTAAGTTTTAATGAAAACATTTCAGCTTCTGGAGTCAAGATTATGTTATGCTAAAAATATATAAACCAATAGCAAATACAGTAAAATATAAGGCCTGAAATTTTTAGTTTTAATGTGTTAGCATACGTGCAACCTGCATAAAGATAAAAAAAGAGTAGTTCTGGAATATAAGTTCATGTCATATAAGGGATAACAGCTCCATTTTAGTGAATGCTGAAAAGTCACAAAGCACCGCAATGACCAATTCAGCAATAACTTTAAAGGCTCCTATGAACAGCAATGGAGGGAAATGGAGACAGATAAAAGGAGGCATTTTTAAGAAACTAATCCCCTCTCCTCTCCCCCATAATGAAAGTTATGTTCCCACTTTTTTAAAAACTACTCTGCTATGAGCCAGAAATGAAATCAAGTAACAATTACTTAGATATTTTCTGCTAACCAAAACCACACTTCTCAGTCTTCAAGGGATCATTTGTCCCTGAGACAACCACTCTGCTAAGGCTAGACTATAAGTTATTGGTGTTGTTTATGGAGGTGGAGGAGTGATTCCATCTGTTTGTTATGAGCATTACAGATTTTTAAAAAGAAAATAGTCAATTCCAAACAGTTTACTGATAGAATGCTCCCTGAAAGCTTGACCTGAACCAGCTGAGTAACTGCTAAGTAAACTGCTACTTAAAACTCAGGAACTGATTTGTTCACGATAATCATCTCACACAGATGAACCATACATTGTGGTTTACATGTGTGTGGGATCTCTATGTTATCTATGCTAATAAAACATTAATCAAGAGGCAAATTTATAGCAGGCACTTTGTAAGTAAGGTCAGCACAGGTCAGCCTCACATAATAGGAAACAACTACAGGCTAGATCTTAACACTGTAACTGAACACCCTTGTTACTTTACCTTGGCCCTTGGGATGAAGACTAGTAGCAAAATGTTTTTTCTCCCTCAGAATTGTGTTTCCCACACCATAAACTGAAATATGACCATTAAAACGGTCATTATTTTTATCCATCTTGAGAACATCCACATATTTTGAAAGAAAAAAATCCGAAATAGCCATTTTCCCCTACACCTACAATGGTATAAATAAATAAATAAATAAAACCCAAACCAAAACTTATGTAGCATTTAAATTTATGTGATAAAATTATTTTGATTTTAACTCAGTAGCTGTCCTAATCCTGCAAAATTTATTTTCTACTGGGATTCTTACTAGCTCAAGTTACTCAGTAACAGAATTTAGGTTTAGATAAATGGCATTTCTTATAATACTCCTCAGATAATGCATTAAGACATCTCAAAAAAAAAAAAAAAAGCCTTTAGAGAAGGTGGATATCACTCTTAGAGTGCCTCAACAATTGATTCCTAATGAAGAAAATACTGATGGCTCTGAATAGTCACTACAAGTCAAAGAGCATGGCCTCATCACCTGCTCTGTCGTTTTCTATACATTCCAGTAATATACATATATAGTTACAGACAGAACATTAAACTCATTGGTAATATTAACAGACTTTTTCTTTTCCTTAAAGGGACTTCCTTGCTATTTTGAAGTAGATAGGGAATAAATGAACAAACTGGAATCTAATTTTTGAGACAGAGGCTTATCTTACAGCTCCTAGCTATAATGTCTTCCAAGTACCAATTCCCTTCCTGAAGAGATTAGCTGAATACAAATTACAGTTTCAGTGTTAACCAGCACACAAGGACAGGAAAAAGCAAATCCACAACACACCTACAAGTGAAATATTTAATGAAACTATAGAGCATTCAGATTCTATATTTAGAAGAAAAATCCTATATTTATAGCAGAACTGAACCGAAGTATTGAAGAAAATGAAATCATGCTTGTAAAACTCAAATAAAACAATACAAAAAGGCGTAAGAAAAACTCTTACAAATTTTTCAAGCCACACAACTTCCTGAAGGCTAACACAGAGGTGCTTTCAAATATTCTGACTTACCTTCCTTCATTGACAAGCTCAATAAAGGCAAGGCCAGCATTCTTTTGTATAGAGTTCTGCCACTCCTGGGAAAAAACGCAAGAGAAAACTGGTTGTATAAAAGCAAAACTAAAAAAAAAAAAACCATTTTCAACTATAAAGTTATGCACTTTCTTTTCATCTTAGCAATTTACACCAACAACAGTAAATGTACAAGGCACGGATTGTGTGCTAATCAGGAAGAAAACATTGCCAGCATGAAGAAGCAGAACTGCCTCATTTACTCAAAATCATATTCTGTGGAGGGGAGAAGGAAATACAAGAATATCCCACAAAGAACTGCACCATTTTCTTTTGTCGTGTTATGTAGTAATTCTGATTGCTTTTTGCCTTACTGAACTTTGATAATGCTTGAAACAAACTGGTTTATGCTAAAGTAAGGCTCATTCTTTATACACAAATTTCTGTTACAGTTTAAAATCTGGTTAACATATATGCTGATAATAATCCTCACCTCAGTATCACAGTCATCTTTATTCAAAACAATCTGTTAATAACCCAAATATTGCATCATCAACACCTAGTAAATTTCAAAACAACTTTTAACACATTTTTAACACACTGAAGTAACAGCAATGGCAGACACACTAGCACTGCACATTTCTTACATCCAGCTGATTACTGAATTATAGCAAAACTCTAAGACTCAATACATGTAGGCAGGTTTTGCCTGGCCCCAAGAAAGAAACCAAAACAGACGACCTATCACTGGGGCATGCTTCCCTGATTTGAAAGCTGAAGAAAAAACAGAATTGGTTAACAAAAGCACCAAGAAGATTTTTTAATTCTAAATTCAATAGGAACAACTTGACAGAGCTAAAATTCAGGGTAATAAATATGTGAACCTTTTATTTTGGACGAAATGTAGAGGCATTTGCATAGAACAGGGCAAATACAACTCTTGGTTTAAACTCCACAAATTTTCTAAACTAATACAAAAGACTGATTCTTCAGCAAACAGATTGTTAAGTTTCATAAGCTTTTCCACATCAGCTTCTTTGATTTTTTTTTTAGTCTGTGTTGTATGAAATAATAATCCTAACGATTATTCACATTGCTACTTCTATCACTGCTGTTCTTATCCAAACTCTCACCAGCTCCAGAACAGGGGAAAAAGGCAAAATTGTGAGTTCTCTTAGATGAATTTCCTATTTGCTTAATATCTTCTGAATATAGGAGGTTTTAATACTCAGTGTCAGAGCACATTTTTTGCTGCTCAGTGATGCAGGTTTACCTCTCAGTCAGTGACACAAAGGTTTGATCAGATATACAAAATGCCACTAGAACAATGTTGTTTCTTTACAGTTTAAATCCTGCCCCCCAAGCCCTTCCCCCCCCAGAAAAATCCAACCAAACAAAAAGAGATTTCCAGATTTCAAATGCAGTGGAGAGATTGTAACTCTTATCATTTGACATATTCCAGGCCCTACTTATTCTTTTATTACTTTTCAGTTGCAATGATTTTCAAGTAGTTAGAATTCCAGTTATTCGTAGAATAACTGGAATTTGAGATTTATTATTCATTATGAATTATAAATGCATTTAATTACTTTTTATATAACTACTTTATATGCATTGATAAGCAAACACCATGCTAAACATCAGCTAACTTCCATTTACATATTATTACATATGGGGTTTTGTGCAGTTTGTGGGGTTTTTTGATGTTACATAACGTAGCACCATTGGTCTTTATTGTAATATACTATATCGTAAGATCTTCTTCGTATTTCGCCCACCACCCTTCCCTCAGTTTTTCTCCGTTGCCTTCTTATAGCTTACATGGCTTCATGTTAGTCTGTAAGCTGCCTGAAATAGCTTTAAGCATTTATCCTTTCTTGTTAAAAAAAAGCCTTTTAGCTGCTAATATTCCACAAAAAATAGCATATGCAAGTAATCCATGTAAGCTTTTTAAATGTAATATAAAGTTGTAAACATGATATTTTCATATCTTCATGTGATAATTGAAGCTGTTCTGCTAGCTTAAATGAGCAAAAGCTCAAGCAAAGCAAAATAATTTTTTCCATTTATGACACTGTCCATCTGTTGCTCTGCTCTTTTCAAAGAGCTCATTACGTGAAAATTTAATTGGTGAAGATGGAGGTTGCCAAAAGTGAAAAGAAAGTGCATTTATCATGATACTTTTCAGCATTTTTCTCCACATCAGACACTATCAAAGGAGGCGTTAGTCTAAACAATTCCATAAATCACAGCTGAACACACCCTAAAGCTAATTTAAATAGTTGAAAGAAAAGACTAATGGTCATCATCTTTCATGATCCATTCACTATTTCCCCACAGTACATGTTCTCTCTCAAACAATTACACTCAGTATGCATATTCCATTATTATATCAACATCTTAGTTATCCATCTCCCTAAGGTATCAGAGAAAAAACACGTTAAAAGCCTGAAACTCAACCACTAATGCAACTAAATAACTACGAAACACACTTCAGCACTTTCCTAAGGAAGGACTGTAAGGGAAGATCAACAGAGTCAATATTTTCATACCTGTTCTAAGCTGTACTTAATTGACCATCATTTCCTACAGATATAAATGTTTAGTAACGGAGATATAACCTACTTAATACTTTTGGTCAGTGTACATTCAACAGTGAAGCACAAAAAAAGAACCCTGGAAGTTCTGAACACTATTTACAAATATCTATAACAAAGAACAATCATTACAAGAAGACAAATAAAAAAAAAAATAAATCACATTTTATTCTAATACAATGCCTGATGTGGAAATTTCCTAGCCCATTGTTTCACCTACTTCCTTAATGGAATCTGTAAACACTTTTGCAAGTACTTTAGATAAAATGCCAGTACTATATCCTTTTCTGCAACTATCCTTCAAATATCTTATGAATTTTAATTTGGTATTGAATAACACATTACATTTCCTGTAGCTACAGCACAACTCTGCCATAAGAAAAATTATATACTAGTTCTCTATAGCACCAATTTTAGATCAACAATTTTCATTAACACATTCTTACTGAGTGCCCGAATGCCCAGGGATCATTAGATGTAAACGTTCAACAGTACTGGTCTTAAACCCCTTCTTTCAGAAAATAATGATCTCCCTCAAGGTTATATCATGCCCTACTGTTGTCCCATTTGAGTTAGGTTGGGTTTATTTAATTAATTCTAAGTAACGATCAGTTGTATGACAGTACCAAATGCTCTAATAAAACTCATAAATTATCCCATTTCCTTTGTGTAGGAAATACATTTTGGCCAAAGACCACAACATGCATTAGATCACAACCAACAATGAGATTAGTCTAGTAAAACAATCTTGAGTAATTCTATATCTCATTTTGTTTCCTTTCAGGTATATATGCATATGTAGTTACCTCAGTCTTCAAATGCATTGAAAAGTCTTCTGTAATACGTGATTCTCCAATTCCCTTTCTTAAAATTTAGGTATATCTCTAATCATAAGGCATCATCAGATAAGTGTTCTTGAAAAATTCCACACTGAATTTGAATTTCCCAGTGTCAATTCTACTAGTATGTCATCTTTCTCTATCTGATGTTGGCTCCCTACTCATTCTGAATATCCTTGTTCAGATCCCATACTTCAGGAGCTTCTTATTTACTAGAACAGGCCTGCCCAAAAGCCTTCTCTATAAGCAGCAGTTCGCAGGAACCAGCTTCAAACCTAAGAAATGCAGGTGGTTCTTTACGCAGTGCATTACACATTAGGGGAAACTATCAACAAAGGATGCTGTGGTGACTAGAAGTGCACATGGAAGGAAAATACACTGATACTGACTAAATAATACAGAAACTACACCCAATTCATAAAATACCCCAAACTCAAAATAGCTGAAAGTGGAAGGGTATCATACAGGCTTGTCTTAAGTCTTCTTGAGCATCTCTTTGTGTCTATTATCTAACCCAATATAGCCACTCCTAAACTCTAGTCACTCAAAAAAATGCAAAGAAAATTTTGCTGGTTAACATTTGTTGGTTTGTAATCTGAAGCGCTTGCCTGTAGGCAGCAAATGGACATACCCCTTCTCACTTGTACATTTCTGGGAAAAAAATATAAACATGTTTCAAACAACACAAAATAGGCAGTCTTCAAGCTATGTAAAAGCATTTGCAAAACCAATCTGTCAACCGGTCTGATTGCTAAATAAATAAATGTGGATCTTTTAACAGAATACTCAAAACATTTCCAGTGGATGAAAATAGCTTTATTTTCAATTGCAGGGAACTGCACTGCTGCTTTCATCCACATATACACACACATGCATGATCCTTAGTAATTCATTTTTCTCTGAAAGTTAAAAAATTATCCTAAAAACGTTAACATATTCCACAACTAAGAAATATATCTATCAGTTGAAATACACATTCATAAGCAAGCAAAAAAGAGCCAGTTCTTTGCTAATCCATCTTTCTCATAAAGCTGGTAGAGTTTTAATAATTTATTTTGGTTATGAAACAAAGGAGAAGGATGACTTTGGTACTGACAACTATGAATGGAGCATGAAGGAGCATGGTGGGAAAATGTGTTAACATATGACTAAGAGACATATTATATCCTAGAGTAAAGGTCAAATCTGCATGAAAAACTTGTTCATAGAGAGATACACTAATCTTCAAGTGCCTAAAGTAAACTATCAAGAACTTTTCAGCAGTGTTTGCACTTGGTGTCAGCACTCTCTCAGCACCACATCCACTACAGGCTTGAATGAACATCTAGTGAAAAGTAGATTATATCTCAGCTGAATTCTTAATAATTAAAAAAACAAAACAAAACAAAACCCAAGTTAGACTGCATGTTAAGCAGAATCTCTGCAAACATGAATTCCTTTTAAAGAATTGAATCATGCTTATTTTATTCTACAAAGCTTCACTGAAAAAAATTAAAACCAACATCTAATTATGTGACATAATGTCTTGAAACACAACACTGCAATTTAATATCAAAATTAGCTCAGGCTAAGTAGTATATGAAACAAAAATTTTGCAAGGATGTCACACCTTAAAATACGAGTAACATGAAATCACATTTGGAGGTAATGTTATTCAGTACGTATACAGTCATACCTGGATGCTAAAATAAAATTTGAAAACTATAAATCAATAATGGAAGAATGATTAGAAACTGAGAAAAAAATAACTTCAATAATCATATACATGGTCCTTTCTCTACAGAAGAACACCACTGTTGCTGAATCTTGACACAAAGAAAGAGCTTACAAAAATATTTACTACTATCCTAAAAATTCAGAGCAACTTGTGAGGGGAAAACTTAAAACAAGCTTGAATTTATTGAAATTTCAACAGTAGATACTATTCCAAACTAAACAATGGCTTGTCTATGAAAGCTTTAACATGGCATGTATGTAACAAGTCAAGCTATATCACCAATCAATACAGAGGGTTTGATTTCAATAAGGGTGATAAAAGTTACTCTAACCCTGGCCAGCTACAAGCTCTCAACAGATGATCATCATTAGGCCTCTACCGGGGTTCCACATACTCAGGCTATACAAATGTGTCCTATTAATACATGGTCTGTCTGTTTGGCAACTCCAGTCCTAAGACAAATGGCAGCTGCTGCCCCTCAAGGTCTGAAGTCAAGTCCTCAGGGAATCTAAAAGCCCAACTGGAAAAATCAAGGCCTGTTCATTAGAGACTGCTCCAGGGGAAACTTGCAAGGCTGCCATTAGAACTATATAAAAGAGCTAATTATTTTTATAAGACTTTAAAACTATCAAACACACTCAGTTACAATAAAAAGCATTTACTATTGGCATTCCATTAAAATGACATTGCTTTTTGTCAAAAAATCAGCTAGTGACAGTACACAACCAAAGTCTTTGTATTAAAAATTTTAATGAGTCTTCTAGGGGAAAGTTGCGTAAAAATCAACTAGAGGAGATAGCTTCTCAAGCGGAGGTATAACACTGAGCATGCTGTTGAAGGAAAATATTCCAAACACACTCACTTCAAACTAAACAATGAACTATAAAGCTGGGCCGAGATTGTGCGTGTGTGATTACATATCCCTGAAAAGGACAAGAAAGTCAAGAAAAACACATTGCAAAACTGCCTGAAAAGAACACAGCATTCTTGTTTACAACCTACACTGTTAAGCAGTAACTGAAAATGCTGCAGTACACCAGTGTATTGATAAAAGGCACATGGCCCAGTTGGTACCAAACACCAAGACCAAGCAGAAAAAAATTAAAACCAAAAGCGTTTCAGTATTTTTCCTCTGATAAAACACAGAAAGAAAGATTATAACAATGATAGCTACTTTCATAAAATACACTCTGGGGAAGAGTTGGAACATGATTTTTTTATTCATAACCACAAAACTGTTTACCATTTTTGCTATGACACAGAATCAAAGTTTCTTATGCTGAAATATTTTTCCAGCTGCACTGCATGACAGCACTGTATTGAATTCTAATGGTCTAACATATCACTGCTATAGAGTATTTATTATACAGTATTTATTACGAATCTTTTAAAAGTGCTATATGAAATTCATTAGTGTTTCTTAATCAATTCTTGGATCAACATGCACACTACCTTCCAACAGCCTAATTCAAAAAAGTAATTACGACCCTAGTCCTTATGCAAAAGGACAACAGAAAGAAGCTATGTGACACTAGTTTAAAAGAATGAAAATGTAAAGAAAACAGATTAGGAATGATTTATATCAATGCCTAGTGCTGAAGTTAATTACAAGTAACCCAATAAAATAGTGCCTTTATTATTGTACAGCAAGTAATAACCTTAGACGCAGAAAACAGAATTCTTTACTGACTTTTGCATGCTCAATTCCACAGCACACTACATTAAGAATTAAAGAAGCAGTAAATAAGCCACACAGAAACAGCAGGTTTTTAACGAAAAGCAGAAGACTCCCCTGCTGTTTAACCATTTGGGATATTCCATGTAAACAGAGCTTCCTATAAACTGGTATTATGTTGTTAGTGGTAAATGCCTAAAACTACCTTATAATGACAGTTTAATTTCAATACCTAAAAGTTTGAGCTCAAGTCACAATAAGTTTTTATAGATTCTGAAAACAAATCATACACACATAGAGCTGGAGTAAGTTTGCATACTTCAGTACTAAATAAAAAACTGCCAGCTTGTCAATGACTTATGCCATGAGATTACTCCAAGACAACTATTGTCTTCTCCACAAACTATGTAAATCTATCCTAAACCATACAGTATTATGAAAGATACACTACATAAAGTGTTACAGCACATACAATCTTCAACAACTACATACAGCCAGAAAATCTCGACAGTGGTTGCAGTTGTATTTTATAGTAATACAAATTTCCTTAAAAAGGATTTTAGTAATAAAACTAAAATCACATAATCCAAAAGTCAATGTAAAATATGAAAATATCACTGTCTGCAATTTGAAAACTCATACAAAATTATGAAAATACCACTCACTGCATAAATAAAATGCTATCAGTAATAACTAGCCCAGCATAAGAGCTGCATAGAAATCAAACATCTAGTATCAAAAAAGTATGAACACATATATGAAAAACATTCATTAAATGCCTTTTATAGAGGTTTCACTCATGACCTAACAAATAAAATTTTGCCCCTAGAACCAATGTCAGATTAAGATGAACAGGTAAGTTTATGTTAAACTCCACTTCATTTACAATCCCAGTAAAGCCAGTTCATTTACAGTCCAAATACAGCCAGAAATTGTAGAATAGGGAAAAACTGAATGAGTGGATCACTGATTTCAGGTCCTGATGGAGGAAGCAATTTGCTTGGGCAGCCTCTCCCCTTCTCTCTCCCACTGGCAGGCTGTTGCCATGACTCCTCATGAAATGAAATTAGAGGTCAGGTTTGAGTTCATCTAGCAGCAAACCTTTTCCAAAGCAGCTTCCTCTTCAGGCTCTTTAACCATTGCCTATTTTCAATGCTGAGACGAAAGACAGTAGCTTCAGGAAGAATAGGAACAGAAATCTTAAACATTAACTGAGAAACCAAAGTACCAACCGGTTCAGTAAATATGCAGCCATGGGAAGCAAGAAACTAAAAGTCAAGAGAGATGAGTCAGAAAAAGAGAAGTGAGGAAAAGGGACAACATAAGAAGAACAAAGGGAAGAGACCCAAATAATCAAGTTGCAGTGCCAGCATCACTTTTATGCAGAAAGGAAAACAAGCTGAGGAACAGCAGGATTATAAAGCAATTGCCTCAACTTCAGCGCTTTTTTGTTTAACTGTGATTCTAATTTGAGTTTTTGTAAAACCAATGCATGGAAAAAACTACCTTCAAAGGTAGACTACTAATTGTAAGGACAAGAAAATCATAGCATGCTCCTTGCTGCACAGTTGCACTAGTAGGGATAGACTGATTCCACCAATAGCAACATTCATCATTACCATCACTAAACAGGAAAAACCTTCCTGCTTAATGTCTGACTAAATAAATTGAATAAAGAACTCAACAATATACACAGTGAATACTATTATGGAACTAAAAGCCCCTTGTATTACCCTTTTACCAAAAGGTAGCTTTGTTTCAATTAAAACTCTCATAACGAATGCATGCAAACTATGAACAAGGTTCCTGCTATCATTGTACTTTTGAGGGAATGAAACTAGAGTATGTAAACCAATCCTACCTCTTCACTTTAAAGACAGAATGTCCAAATCTGCCCCTTATCATTCCCTTGGTAAGCCTATCCCAATGCAGATCTTTTAAAAAAAGATTTAGAGAAAATGAAGCTAAATCAAAAATACATTTATTTTTTTTTTTACAAAAAAAAAGGCAGAAAACCTAAATGTGTCTCTTCCATTACACTCCATTTGCATACTACATACTCTTTCTCATCCTACATCTGTTACCTTCATTCAGATTAAAATATTCTGGGTATCCATTATTCCATGGTTACATGACACCAGGCAACACAGGGTTCTATTGTCACCTGCCCCGTATGTTCTACGATAAACCTGATAAAGAACAGTTTCCTGCTCCTTTCACTGCAAATCTTACACACACACACGCACACCCAAGCAAATTTTCCAGTAAAGGAGGAACATAACCACTTCTGATTTAAGTAGAAATAGAAATAAATGTCTTCATGAATTCCAGCTGATTCTTCTGAATCAAATTTGACTCAGAACTAGGATATAACCACCTAACAGGCACATACCTCAGCATCATATTGATTGTTGCATAATATGAATTACAAGCTTTTTCACTTAAACATGTGAAAGATTAGTGCATCATCATCTTCAATAAGACAGATGCTTTACTAGTTGTAGAGGTATAGAAAAAGATACAGATGAGTATAAATAAGACTACAGGTTACACAATAAACTGATCAGCACTACCGTGCAAAGTTTCTCCTGACACAAATGAGTAAACAGTACTGCTCCCCAAACCATGTGCTTCTTAAGCAGTTTTGCTTGGAAACAGAGACACATTATTTGGTTTATTAAGATGAACAAAAATGTTCACATATTTGTGATTAATATAAAGTCAGTGACAAGCGCTGCTGCTCACTGAACTTTCCGTACTCTCATACCCCTCCCCTCCACTAAACCTCTTTCCATGGTTTCAAATTAAACAGACTAGCTGTAAAACAGCAGGGTGTCAAATTAAAGCACACTTTATTTTCAGAGGTCTCCACACTTCGCGGCTGACTTCCTGTCAGGAAGAGTTCCATTTCAGTGCAGAGCCCCATCAGCAGGGAGCTCACAAAATTAAGTGCCAGTTGATATTACTTTGTTTTGCATTTACCACCCATGAGAATATTGTTCAAAGATCTAGTTATAAAGTCAGCATGGTATCATCCTTCTGACTAGACTGCCAAGCCACAGGGTGTGCTCTCACTGCACAAAACTCACCTTAAATGGTGGTGTTTTTTTAAGTCCTAGTGTGCTGGTGAAGCAACAGGATGCCTTTTTTCTTCAGAAAACTCTTGCTTCTGTAGCTAAATTATGTTCCCTTAGTTTTGAACATCTGCAGCAGTGTACATTAATGGAAATGAAGCTGTTCTGCTCCCCTACCACAGCCCCAAGATACACATTTACATTTGACAATCCATTCTCATCCCTAAACATACAAATTTATACATTAATCATACAAATTCTCAGCAACACAGTTTTAAAGGCTAATGTTTTTAGCTGTAGTGAATATGTGTTCCATTAAAACCCGCATCAACAATATGTCCTAGATTCCTGACCAAATTCAAGGAATTTTCACTTCATAAGGTAATTTTTCTTATTAAGAGCCTATCATATCCAAAAAGTCTATAGAACAACCACTAAAGATTGTATTAAAAAAGAATATCAAGGAGGGCAAATCCTCATTTCCCCTCTAAAACTTAACTGTAAGACGACCTCAAGAAAGATCATCTCTCTTCACTCCCATGTGGCAAAATATGTCTAAGAATGGCTTTGTGGTTTTAAACCCTTTTACCCATTCCTCTATCCAAAGTCTACCATTCATGTTGATTTCTCCAAGCATACTGTCCCAAGAAACAATGCATCATTATCAGTCCACAGAAAAATATCACGGCTTTACCATACCTATCCAATTGTACTTCTCTACACACCTCTATGTATAGCACCCATTCTAATTCCATGTAATTTTTTAATTTATTTTTGTTCAAAACCACAAAGTTCACAATGACACTTCAGAAAACAGCTATGCAGTATAAGCCAAAAAACCACTGGTTCTTTCACACTACTTTTCTCAGTTTGCAGCTGCAGCTGATACAGCTTGCTTTTACTGAACAAAATACAGTGGCTGCAGACTGCAGTGGACATTTTTTCAGTGGGTCAAAAGTATGCCTAGGTAAAACAAGTTATTTCTATCACTTTGACGATTTTATCTAACATGCAGAAAACCCAACTCCATTTATCAAAAGTATAACATATCAGATATTCTTCTGGCTTTCTCACACTAAATTTAACACATCATAGTTCGTGCTCATCATAAAATCCAACATCATACATTTCATCTCAAAACTGGGGAGTGAGAAAACCTTTAAAATACCCTCCTGGAGTAAGAATTATTGAAACATATAAGGAAATAAAGCCAAAGTACTAGGTTCACATCTCTTAACTACTGTGACCACTACCTGTCAGGATATAAACATCTAGTGCTTTCTGCATCATTAAGTCAAGAAAAGATCACTTCTTATCCATTCAGTCTTGGCAAATCATTCCCAATACATTCCATCCTCTTTCCACACATAAGGCAAAAGTGGAGTTTAAGTTATAAACTTCCTTGATTTTTACTACTAAACACACCATGAACCCACTTCATAGACTCACACAAGAAAGTGTTCTATTGCAATTTAACTGTTTTAAATTTAGCTGCTGATGGACATGAATGCTTTAAATTCCCTATCTGTAGGCCATACTAATTGTAAACAAGGCACATTATTCCTGAAGCCAAGAACTACACCATAGAGAAAAGACAGAGTTCACACATGCAAGTGCAGCAAACTAAAGCAGAATCTGAGAAGTGTAAGCCTTAGTAATTATTATGAAGAATAATAGTTTGAAAGAAACTCCTAATTAAACATGTTAGAGTGCTCTCAAAGCAATTTGTTGCAATTCAACAGGTTAAATATTGCAGGAAATTATATGCAAATAAATTTTCAAACAGTTGAGAAAGTAACAGGAAATCGAAGCAGGAATGACATTCCAATAGACAAATTTTATATTACCCTGAAGTTTCACACAAGAATATATTACAATAATCTAGGTCTGGAGAGACAAAATCTATATACACTGCTTAAGTCCAAGAGTTTAAAAAAACCCCCAACAGCTAATTTAAAATACAATTTCAACATATGCTGGTTCAAAGGAAAGGTTTTCCCAGCTGTTTCCATTTATTTCAATCTTATCTGAATTGCACTTCAGTTATCTACCAAACTGATCTGCAGTTTCAAACACTTAAAATGTACAACCTAGTTCAATGAAGCAAGCAGCAAAATATCTATAGCACAAAGTAATCCATTTGTAATTACTCCAAGTACTCAGCTCAGTGACACAAACCCAACATGAAAGTTGACAATACACATTTTCAGCACCCAAAGGGAGATCATCAGAGATGGAGGAAAAACTTCCACTTGAAAAAGAAGCCACAGTATGTGTAAAAAGCCCCAGATATATCAAGTATAACAGAGAATCCAAGTGCTCCAGACAACAGATTCGATATCTTCAACTTCTGCTTTGTTAGAAAGAAACTTACTGACAATATTGTATTTATTATCCAAGCACCAAAGGACTGCACTTCAGGAGTATAGATTCCACAGACAGTGCCATCACACCTTCCAAGGGCTTTCATTTAATTTCTCCAGAGTTAACACCACTGACCACAAGCCAAACAGCATACTGTGTTGATATCAAGTGCCTTGCAATGCAGAAGACTGCAGAAGCCCTAAACTTTATCCCCAAGATCTCACAAAAAAGAACTGAGTCTTCATATATCACCACCAAAGGAAACTGCAATTGAGGACAACACAGATGTTGCTTTTATAGATTGAGAGAGCTTAAATTTTTTTCCACGTGCCTGGTAAATTTCCTTAAGCTTCAGGACAACTAATTACTTTGAGAGGATACGTTGAAATTTTTCCTTCAACAGATTATACTATTTAGTGATAACAACAAGTATTACCTGAAACATTACTTGAAACTTAAGTCTCTTGTATGTCAGGAGAGCACTCTGATAACATTGCTCCTGGCTACTGTGCGATCTACCTTCCCCTGTCTCTTACTTTGACCATAGCCTCCATCCTCCAAAACTAAGTAATTATATATTAAAATATACATTACAGGGGAAAAAGAGTAACGGGAATTTTTGAAAAAGAAATAGTTTGTCACGTAAAATTGGCCCACTGAAAATATCCTGAAGCAGCACTGTAAATAAAGCTCAGCAGAGATTCCTCAACTACTTTCAATCCAATAGCATCTTAAATAATTGGATGAATATCTCCCTTTTTGCATAACAGCTACAAGAGCCATTCAATTATTTTTTATAAAATTGCACTAGGAGTATTCCTACCACTGCCTGTGTAACAATTAATCACATCCTTAGCAATCCAATGTTTTCAAATGGTAAGATTTACATGGGTTTATTAATAAACCTAGCTTCAGATTCTAAATAATCCGTAACAGAGTTAAATGATCTTGAATACTCTCAGTTCTTTCAACAGTCACCTCATCTCTGCAATAAATTGGCTGGCAGATATTCTTCCATAATTCAAGTTCCTCAAAAGAGCACAAGGGGAGAAAAAAAGTACAGTAAAAAGTCTCTGGCACACCTGCAGGACAAGTATTTTTCTGTGCATCTCAACACAATCTCTTCATATTGAACTGGAAACAATGAATACTTCATAACATTGCACAGAAAGCTAGCAATACAAGGCAAACACTTATGGGCATAATCCATGCAACATCTTCCCCCAAACATAGCAATTCAGACTTTGGGAAGTTATCTGTTGAGATCTAAATCATTTTCATTTCCTTAAAATTGTTATGTTTCTAATAATTTTAGCACAAAAGTCATCTATTAAAATATTTATGGTTTGGGTTTTTTTGAAACTCAAATACAACCACATTCATGTTCAGCAAAAATAAAGATCCCATTATCAGAAGTTCACACCATATACAAAGAAAAACTTCCAACTCCTGAAAAATGGCTCTTAAAAGAAAATTAGAACATGCATTAAAATTAACAGAAATTCATAAGGCACCTTACAAAATCCCTACAAAATCTGTCCTCTGCACCAAAACATACACATTATTTAGATTATAGATCTAAAGTATTATTAGGTTGCATTTCAAATTATTTTCAGCTCTTAGAACACAGATTAGGTGAAAAATATTATCTTAATCAAAATCGTCATCTAACACTTGGGGCACATAAAAAAGTACACAAACAAAATTGTTTCTCTTCGTATCTAAACCAGGATACTGTTAAGAGTTTAGGTGCTTCTGTTGACTTAGCTGCTACGATATCATAGTGACATAGCTCTTTAGACAACCTATATCTAATTTGATTAAAACTTTATAGCGATCACCATAGTTATCCATTACATCAAATTGCACTTAAAAGTAAATTAAGAATCATTGCAGACCACAGACCATCAGTGTAATGTGTTCTCTCAGCAAGTAACAAGCAC
Source organism: Psilopsiagon aurifrons (assembly GCA_025447955.1). Lineage (NCBI taxonomy): Eukaryota > Metazoa > Chordata > Aves > Psittaciformes > Psittacidae > Psilopsiagon > Psilopsiagon aurifrons. The sequence goes on along the minus strand of JAOEHY010005443.1, from coordinate 14,777 downwards.
TGAAAACCAGCCATCTTCTATGTCAACTAAAATCTCCAAGTAATTCAAAGGCTTACCACACCTTAGAACACACTGCAGAAATCCATTCCTGAGATAATGAATTTAGATCATTGTTAAAAAGCTTTTTCCTGAGCACACTGTACCCAGAAAAGCCTGACCATCTTACTGCATTTCACATTCAAGTACTCAGGAGGAGGGAGGGAGGTGGGTGCGTGCAACAAAATCTGCTGAAAAATCAAAACAACCATCCCATTCTTCTTCCTGAGGGGAATTATGCTATCATATTGTTTGTACATTGTGCATGACTGTATGGCCTGTGTTGATATTGTTTATATAATTAAGAATCCTCATTGGAGTAAGCGGTATGATGCAACTAAGATACAGCCCATGCCAAAGATGAGTATTGACTTCTTTATGAGAAATAGAATCCGTTAGCAAAGGGATTTAGCAGCGCATAAAAGAAAGACTATGCTAAAGAAAGACATTTTGCCATTTAACCAGTGATAATTGGTTTGGTGAGTTGATTTAGACAAGAAAAAGAATGTTTGTCTATACAGGGAGTAAGACTGACTTTCACAGTGTAATTTTTTTGGCTTTACGGCTACTAATCAGCCCCTGCTGTATTTTTAAGACGCACATGCACTGCCTTGGATCATGCTTTTCTCTCCAAAAAATAACTCTAAAAACTATCAGCACAGCACATGACATATTCAACTGTAATCATATTTCATACAGCCATATGAACAGATGTTATCATGTAAAAAAAAAAATCTGGAGTATCAGGGTTTATGTTTCCCTCTTCCATCTCCACACAAAAGATATTATTTATCAAGGTCCTATATAAATCTAACAACTACAGCTACGTAGTTATATTGCAATATATCACGTTAATATTTCTAGAAGATAAAATACCTAGAGATTAAATGTATTAAAACACTGGTCTTGGTGTGATGTATGCCATCAGCTATCAAGAATGTGCCCTAAATCCCACTGAAACAACAGGCGACAGAAGAAGGAGGAACCAAGAAGCTTTTATACCTTGAACTAGCAAGTAAGGTGTATGTGGAGGTAGCGATGGTGATGGGGTCAGAAAAACTGTTGCAGTATTCATTAATTATCAACCGCAAACTCTAGAAAAAACTGGGTGGCATTCCACCAATTGCAGAAAATTACACAGGAGCTGAATAGTACTGAGGTCAGTTTGTGTAAGTTTATTTTATGGTCTAGAAAACATAGGTTCAGTAGAAAAAAAGCTCTTAAGTCAAAGATGGATCTGACAGGAGCCACCTAATTAGTTCTCTTACACATATTCCACTGACAATTCAGTTGATATACTATGCAAAGAAATATTTTGTCAAGTGCTTCAAACTCTGAACATTCAAAGGCATCAAGGAAAATTACGGAACCTATTTCACCTATTTTTGTATCTTTTCACCTTGGCACTACAGTAATAGGCCAAAAGCTTCATGTATGTGAGCAAGGGATATATGCTTTTATACCTTCATGACAGAGTAGGGAAGATGACAGTTTTTCCCACTTAGTCATGCATTTCAAGGAAACACCTGACAAATGAAAGGAAGCACAGTAGCATATTTGCTTTATGGGTAAACGTGCACTCAGTTCATACATGCCCCTTTTCGTTTTAGGGATACAGCGAGAGCCCTTTTAGATGAAAATGCTTTATTCAGCGGTGATATCTGTTTCTCCACATAGAAGTCTTGTCTCACGATAGTATATGAACACCTCTAACATCCTGACGTCACTCATTAAAAAGGGTATATAGACACAGGACTTGACTCTTTCGGCTGGTTTAATTACCCCAACAGGATGCCAGGCCAGACTAGATGGTGCTTCTAGGTTCACTGTACTGTATGCATTTCTGATAAATGGGAAAAGAATAGATGACCTGGCAGAAGGCTCAGACAATAACATGTGATTTACAGGACATGAATGCAGCTACTATAAGATTTATCTGACAGCCCTCTCCGATAGTGGACTGTTGAGTATCCGATGGAATGATTTCTAGTCTGGAAAGTCTGCTACTGAGTAGCCATACACATTATTTATTTATTAGATGTTTTGGGTTGAAACCATTTTTAAATGATGCACTTCACAATGCTCAGCCATAAATTTAGTTTTAAACCCTAGAAGGGAGGTAGTGTTATTGGAATGTGTGTCAGACTGAATTAGGATGAGCAACACAACGCTTTTATAAAGTGGCCTTGAATGCAACGTCGATTCTTTCAAAAACGATATTAACGTCAAATAAGCAGGAACACTTTGCAGTAATATTAAATGAAAGATTTCTTTATGTTTTGATAGATTTATAAAAATGTAAGTATACACACAGACACGTCTACAAAATGTAGCATGTCTATCAAAAAACACAACTTGTTTTTGTCTTAGAAAAAGCCTTTTGTCTGTATCTCAAACCACCTGTTTCTCCTTTTATCTTGGTTTAAACATTAGGCAATATATAAACATGTAAACACAAAATTAAAACACAAAAGCAATGCTCTTTTTCCATATGCCTAAATACATAAACTTTAAAGCAGAGAAAAAATTAACCGGGAGTCACAAACAGTTGCAAGGAATGTTGTCTTTTGCAATTTTTTTAAATCACTTTACCTGAGAAAGAGCTTTACTCACACCATTTTACCAAAAAGTAGTTGTAAGACATTACTATTCCATATTGCATTTCTGGCAAAGAAAGAACATATTCCAGACACAAATATAAACGAACATCAGAAAAATTTCAGATGTTTCAGAAAAACAATCCAAGTGCTTACATCACATATAGAATGTGTAAAACAAATTCTGAGAAAGAGGTTATCATAAACCCACACAGATATTAATCAGAGCAATCTTTCAATTTCATAAAATGGTGCCTGACAAATTTGTGAAGTTTTAAATCAAATTTGCAGATACTTACTTTGTGACTATGCCACATTATTTATGTGATTAAAAACTAGTTTTTGACCTGATCTTTTGATCTTTGGCACTTCATCCTCTCCATCTCCTCTTAAAAATTAATTAAAATTTTAGCAAAAGGCTATCACTTCATTTCCCACCCTATCTGGGGGAGGGGGGGGGGGGTGGAAGAAGAAGGGGTGGAAAAAAA
>JAOEHY010005442.1:0-31591 GCA_025447955.1 Psilopsiagon aurifrons | reverse complement strand
GAGGGACCGACTAGAGCAGGCAGCTTCTCTGCAACATCCCTGATCCGAGCCCCTGGAAGGCAACACACCTCCCTTGAAACCGGATCAGGTCAACAGATGGGCGTCTCTGTTTCTTTTCAGAGTAGACTCCCCTCCTACTACGGCCCGCTGATGTTTCCTGGCAGCACCAGTAGTGATCTTCTTTACCAGTGCATCAGCCAACAGTTCCTGGTGGGAGTGTGGTTCCTCCTCAGCCCCCTTCAGGACAGCAAAGTGGTTCTGGGTGGGGACAACAGATTTAGGAGGAAGCCCCTTGCTTTTAACTGTCCTCTTCCACCTTTTTGTGTTTCTTTTCTGTGACTATTTCCCAACTTCCTGGGGTAGCCGCCTCCTTTCCTGCATGGGCGACCATATTATATGACTGTTTCAGGTAATGGAGGCCTGGGTCTGACTGCCTGGTATTGCTCTTGATTTAATGATAGTTTTTAAGTAGTAAAGTCATTTATCTCCTGATTATTCTACCAGTTCTTCTTCTTGGAGCCAGCAGTTTTAGAAAGTTGTAGAAGTCCTGAAAACTGACTCAGGTGGCAGAAACCTTCTGCTGTGAGAAGTTCATAAATCTCAGATGAATTAGGTTCTTTCAATTCCATTCCAGTATAAATCCTTAATTTTTATTCTCTTTGATGTGCATATGTTTAATAGAAAGTTTCTCCTTATTTGTATTTTTCTGTGTTTCAGACCTTTTATATTCTCACCTTTTTCCTTAAATACATCACTCACTTAAAGAATAAATCAGAAGGCAAATAGCAGAATTTTCTTTTGTTCTTAAGAGTTTTGATACCAATGTAAGCCCACAAAATAACCAATAACAAAGTGAAAAGCAGACATCAGGTTCTGAACAGTAAGTTTTCAATTTACCAATTGTTGTAGTTCCTAGACATGCTACTTTTTGCATGTCTATGAATTTTATTTTTCAAATATGATAAATTAATCATGCCTAGTGCAAGGTCCTGCACCTGGGTTGGAGCAATCGCAAGCACAGCTACAGGTTGGGCAGAGAAGAGTTTCAGAGCAGCCCTTCAAAGAAGGACTTGGGAGTGTTAGTTGATTAGAAACTTAACATGAACCAGCAGTGTGCACTCACAGCCCGGAAAGCCAACTGTATCCTGGGCTACATCAGAAGAAGTGTGACCAGCAGGTCGAGGGAGGTGATCCTGCCCCTCTACTCTGCAATTCTGAGACCTCATTTGTAGTACTGTGTACAGGTGTGGTGTCCTCACCATAAAAAGAACATGGAATTGTTGGAACAAGTCCAGAGGAGGGCCATGAGGATAATCAGGGGACTGGAGCACTTCCCGTATGAAGATAGGATAAGAAAGTTGGGGCTGTTCAGCCTGGAGAAGAGAAGGCTGCATGGAGACCTCATAGCAGCCTTCCAGTACCTGAAGGGGGCCTATAGGGATGCTGGGGTGGGACTCTTCGTTAGGGAGTGTAATGATAAGACAAGGGGTAATGGGTTCAAACTTAAACAGGGGAAGTTTAGATTGGATAGAAGGAAGAAGTTCTTTACTGTGAGGGTGGAGAGGCTCTGGAATGGGTTTCCCAGGGAAGTTGTGAATGCTCCACCGCTCGCGGTGTTCAAGGCCAGGTTGGACATAGTCTTGGGTGACATGGTTTAGTGTGAGGTATCCTTGCCTATGGCAGGGGAGTTGGAACTAGATGATCTTTAAGGTTCTTTCCAACCCTAACTATTCTATGATTCTATAATTCTATGATAATTATATGCTGATCACTATATTTACTGCTTTATTATTCCACACTCATCTACATGATAAGAGCAAAATTAATGAACTGTGTAGTCCAGGAAAATTGTTCGGAATGCTGACATCAGAGAAAGGAAAAAGTATAATAATGCAAGCTACAACCCATAATTTTATTTTCAATTAGTTAGATGAGAAGAAAATATTAGTGAAACATTAGGAATCTGGGGCTAAACCACACAGAGAGGAGGAAAAGAGTTCAGCCCACAGCATGACTACCTTCATACATGTCCTCTTTAACATATTCTCCTCTTCCTGACGTTTGACCTGAGCCAGCTAGGTACAATCTCGAAGGAACAACGAAGGCTACGAACTATTGCCAGTAAATGGAGTGAATGCTCTTATTTTGACCCACAAGGGGTCTTCTAATGTCCTTGTGCCTCCTTAGCAAAATATTACATACCAGTGGGGGGACAGACCTGTCCTAACTATTGCTTGAATTATAGATTGAATTGCTTATCCCACACATATTTCTGGCTAGAAGGACAGTAAGCAGTTTTGAGAGCAAACAGAAAGAACAAAAAGTTTGTGAAAACTCTTTTTCAGGATAGCATACCTTGCTGTTAGACTGGACTTTTATTCAGATGCTAAATCCACACACAATTGCATTTATTTATTTTCATCCTTTCTGGAGGCCACAGAGCCTTCATGCTTTTTTCAGTCTTTAGGAGAAGTTTTCACAGAAAGTTAAATGCTGTAAAGTCTATTTTTCATATTATATGTTCTCAACCTAAAGGTTAGGTTCAGACATCAAGATGAGGTGACCACCTGACCTTCTCAGATTGCTAATTATGAGTAAGGGACTAGGGAAACCGGATATTTCTCCCATAAGACTCACAGATCTCTTTTCTCACAGATTCATGCACAGGCAGTACAAAGCAATGAGGAGCTTGATGAATCTCCAGGGATCTAATAAAACACAACCCAATTATATTACACTAAAAACACCTGAATGATATAAATTATTTGAATATTATCCATAAAATTATCTTCCATAGTTAAAGTGAAAAATGATCTCATAATTTCAGGGAAATTTGATTAGTTCTGCATTTTTTGCCTGAAAAAGTCTCGCTGATCTGTCACTCATAAAATTAATGTGATTTTTCCACTGTTTTACACAATGAAACATGCGCTATAACACTGATGCCAATCTTGCAGCTGCTTTGCAGAGTTCCTCCTTTCAACAAAATGGGGGTAAGGAAACATTAAAGAATCTGTACAAAGTAAGTAAAAATGGAGGGACAAGATTTGTGAGGAGAAGACAATTACTAGGTTAGCTGAACCTATCATAGGAACAATTCAGATGTTAGAGAGGCACAGGAGAACTTAAAAAAGAAACTACAAGCGACAGTGTTTTTTTCTGTTTTCTTTTTTTCTCTTCCATATTTGCTACAAGAGTTATAATTTGCCCCTCAAAAGCTGTAATTTTCACATGCTTTGATCCTTACAGTTACCATAGCACTACTTTTTGAAAATAATAGGTATTCCCTGATGCAATTTAGATAAGATAAGAAATTAGGAAAACAATTAAAAGCTAATGGTTTGCATACATCCTTCTTTCTTGACTTATTTTAAAGGCATTTAGAGGTAAACCTCTAAACTCATTTTATCCCAGTCCAATCTGAGGTGTCCTCTTGCACCAGCACACCTGTAGTTGTCCTTGGAATTTATAATTTTTAATGTTCCCATTCTTGATAACTGATTAAGTGTTGACTTTTATTGATGTGCCTTAATCCATGGTTTTTACATGATGACACAGAAGTTCTGATTAAAAAATTCAAAACTCTGATGTACTAAATGCAAAAAGCTCCTTATGTTCTCTGTAATGTCATGTTTCAGTTTTTGCCTACTTGGCTTTAAAGTAAACCTTACAGTATAAATAGTGATGTGTTAAAAATCAGCTATTACAAAATTCTGTAACAGCAGTAAAGCAGCCACTCACATAAGAACTCTAAATTTTAGTCTAAATATGTAGTGAAATCCCCCACTTTCATGAATAGTATGACTATATTGTCAGTTGAGATTGCCTATTTATTGGTGAAACTTTTTTGAAACATTTATATAGTGATCTTTGTTTCAGCAAGAGCTTGAAAAGTATTATAGCATCAGACAACATAGTACGTTAATATCTGTGGTGATTTTTTTTTAAAGCAGATTATTCTAAGAAGCATTTTCATGATTTGCCAACTCTGCTCTTCTTTCCACAAAAACTTCTGTCTCTAAGCATTTACAGTAGCATGAGGAAAGTACTCTGTTATTTGTTCTGTATGTCTAACAAGTCAGGTTTTATTTGGGGCTGGTAGACCTCTTTTTTTTCTTTTTTTTTTTTTTTTTCCTGTTTTTTCTGCAATAGTACATGATATATATAAAAGATGGATTTTCTGACTTGCTTTTTTTTCCCCCAGCATAATTTTTACAATGTAGTTTTGTTCTGTAGTACAGCTTCTTTGAAAGCAGTAAGTTAACACGGTTTTCACAGCAGGACACCAGTTATGAGGGATTTTTATTTATTTTTATTGTCTTTATTTAAAAATAGCGCACTGTTCAGTGGTCCTAGGTTCAGCTGTAACAACCAGCTCTACAGTCCTCTTAGGCTCTCTTTTGTGCCAAGGACTGTTATAATTATATCTAAGATTTTTAGTCTTCATGACTGGAAGAAAGCCTTCAGACATCTATCAGCCACCATAAGTTCCACCAATTGTCAATACTGATAGATTGGGAAGTAAGGTGTGGTTTCCAGTTATCAAAAATACACAGTGACTGATTTTAAGTTCAATCATGACATCTCAGTGCCGGCATTGTTAGTAGCTACATTTCCAATTGCTGTAGGAACAGAATCCTGATGCTCTGAGACTCTGGAGAAACTTGAGTATGCTTGAAGCTTACTTTCCCACCAAATCAGTTTCTAAATTGAAACAATGTGGGACTTTTATTGTAATGTAATAAATATACTGCAATCACAATTTAATTATACATCTTTTCAATTAGTATGGGTTGTTTTGGAGGAAAAACTAGTAGTCTATTTCCCAGTATTCTGTATTTTCAATGTCTTTTCCCAGTTGTCTAAGTAAAAGAAGTATGTCTCAATTTGTTCTCTTTGAAAATACAGGTGAAAACAAGTATCTCATGCCAGAGTATATGGTATTCAAGACCATTACTCAGTTTTCTCCTTCAACCCATTCACTGGGTCGGGGAGGACTTGCTTTCTAAGACCTTAAGTGCAGAAAACTCACAGTTTGAGGCAGAAGTCTGTTATGTCACAGATGGGAGTCTTTTTTTATTATTATTTATTTTTAACAAGTAAGTAAATCAATGCGTGGCTCTGTTTGCACTCTGGCTTCCCCTTCTGATATTGTGGAACTCCATTTCCTCTATTGGTTTTTACTGAAACATGAATAATAAATTGCTTATGTGGAAACAGGTTTTCTAGAAACTGTAATCAACTTAGTAAGCAAAATCAGCTTGTTCCCCTTCTGATGCAGCAAATGCTGTGAGCTGGATGGTGAGCATCTCTCACTGTCCAGATAAATTACATCCTATAAAGCAGGTCACTTGTAAGTGAAGCTAAGAATTGCTTCTGGTCAGTACATGCAAGAAATTTCTCTCACACATACACATACCCAGCCTTCTGTCACTGGTAATTTTGCTGATGATCCAAGTAATGCATCAAATTCAAACTCAGTATGGCCATAAAGGAAAACAATTGTCAGAGTTTCCAAATCATAGTTTTTCCAGTCCAATATCCCATTTCTAGAGGTTAATGCTAAAGGTTTTTAAGAAGATATAACCAATTGTGTATGAAAATATGCCCACCACATTAAAATTTTTTTCTAATCACAATAGAGTCACATCTTAATCTTCAGGCATGAGGGCTGTTTCTTTTTTTCAAGTGTTCTAGTATTAACTGTTGCATCTCAGGGTAATCTTGCCATCAATTTAGTGTGTTCTTTGAGGGACTAGATAAGTGTTAGTCCTTAACATCAGTCAAAAACTCCCTGGCAAAACTGTATTTTGACAAACTAAACCAAACAAAATTTAGCTCCTATATGTTTCGCATTTTTCTCCTTTTAGTCCCATACTTCTGTTTGAATCAATAGTATCAGAAAAGACAAATCACTGCGAAACTAATATATTGTACTTCCTTTTTAATTCCTTAGACCGCTGAATTGTTTCTTTTTCTTTTTTCTTTTTTTTTTTCCCCACCTGTAGGATACAAGAAGAACTTTTGTGAAAAAGCACATTATTTTGATATAATCCCAACTTTGTCCCTGAGGAACACTGCCACTAACACACTGTATTTAATGTGTAATATCATAATCTTCACAACTATGACAATGAAACTCATTGCAATATCTATTTGAGAACAACTTATGAACATCATCTATTAGATCTATAGCTATAGCAAGTAAATTCAGGTGTACCATCGCAGTCATTAGAGATCTTCGAAGTAAGTTCCATATCCATTTAAGTACTGCGCATATAGGGTGCTCCTGTTTAAATTAAAAGCTATCTGAAACTCGCTAGCTTGTCTTGTAAAAGCTTTTGCAAAACGTTTTTTTGATATGCCTAAGAATTTGGGAATCCGTCTCCTCAAACTTGTTGTCAGCCCCAAATGACTGATTGTGCAGCATCCCAGTTAAAAGGCATTAATTGCTAAGATATATTTATAAAGTTTAGCTTTAATCTACAGTTTGACAAAAAAAATATGTAAAGCTTGCTGGAGAAATACAAATAGCTACCAAAGATGGAGAAGAGAGATAGACGTATTAAAAAACTTTTTATAAGACAGTTAAGGAGACTTCCAGTGCAATAAAGAGACATTTAGCTACCACTGGAACAGAAACCTGATTCCACTTAAGGAGGGAAGGAACTGAGTATCAGGATAAAAGGTTAGATAGATCTTGACACTGTGGAAGACTTTAAAGACAAATCTGGCAATAAATACCAACAAGCTTCCCTAAGAAGAAAAGGTATGTTCAAAACCTTAACCCTTGACTAACACCTTGTGAACAAAGAACTCAAAATTAACTTTGCCATAGGAGAAGACTGAAGTTTGTGAGTAAAGTGTACATGTCAGATCAAGCATATAGATGACAAAATCAGTTGAGTTGCAAGTTGATCGGGGAATTGAAATAAGAGGTCTTTCAAAAGTGTTAAAATTGCTGCTCTTGTGGTAAAAGCAGAAGAACAGAATATTGACTACTGATATTCTTGTGCCAGTAAAATCTGTGTATTTGACAAAGTCTGAAGTGATTGATAGATAAATATTGTGGTTTGATCACTGGTGCCTAGAGATCAAAATTAGTCTTGATCCACCCAGAAGAGTAAATTTGTCCCAAAGAACAAGTTATCAAGCTTTGTCTTCCCTTGGAAAATACCATAAGACTTAGCACAGTCAATATCGTATTATTTAATTTGTTTTAAGAGCATTTCAAACACAAAATGAGATGCTGTGCTCAAAGGTCTTGACCTCATTGTACTAACAATAAATCCAAAGCAATGTCTTTCAGATTATCAGATAAATTGGTTTTAAGCAGCGTGAGATCTGAATAATTCTTCTACTATTTAAAGAGAAGTGTTCTTGCACTTCATGCCACTGGAACAAATTCGGCAATTACCACATCTCAGCACTCTAAGAAAGGGGCAAATTAGAGACTGGCTGAAATAGAATGACACAGAAGGCTTGAAAATAATATATTCAGAATCAGGTAGAAGGAAAGAAAATGAAGAAATTGATAAAGCAATAGAAAAGATAGATTAGAAGGAGAAAGAAAAAAGAATTCTCAGGGGAAGCAGTATAAAAGAAAATCTTGACAGAGAGGGATGAATATCCTATTTTAGGTGCATATGGTGTGAAATGAATATGAAATTGACCTGGGGTCAGATCTAAGCATCAGAGCAGAGGTTCATTATCCACCCATAGAGTTAAAAACAACCAGCAAGAGCACCTGATGCTGACTCTTCCCTTGCTACAACCTGGTCTCTGATCAAAAGGCTTGCTAGCTCCAAGTGCATGACAGAGCCTTTCATCTTCATGTTTGCATGTTAGGCTGCCTCTCATCTTTGCACCAAAGTGTGCCAATGTCTCACACTTTTTAATCACATAAATGTCCCTGCCCTAAATAAAAATAATAACACTAAGAAATCTTTCCTGTTGTGGAATTACCTGGGGTAATGGACTAGTAGGAAAAAATCAGAGCACTCTATTAGTATGACTAGAGAGAGGAGAGTATTCAGGGGTTAAGAGAAGGCAGCTTTAGGAGCCACTGTTGTCTTTGAAGAGTGGAGGCAGAGGAAGGGGAGAGGGAAAGATTTGCTTCATCTGCATATTTGAAAATTAGTCTTCTGCATGTAATTGATAGATGTGAGGATCCAGCAATTAGTAATTCACTGACTATACAAGCAGAACTCAAAACCAAAGATCATTGCAGAGCATGTGAAATGGAGGCAGGGAGAAAGCTAATGATTCCATAGTTGGAGAAAGGTTAATGTGGAGAATGTCTCAGCAAAGGAGGACAGGGTGAAAAAAACACAAAGTAGAAAGTGTCTTTTGAAGAAAGATATAAAAAAAAAAGAAAAGAAAATACATCTCAACAGCATAGGTACTTAAAAATCTGGAACTGAATGAGCCTTTTTTCTTGTAGTTTGATCTGTCCAGGGCAATCTGACAGGCCTGGTTTTCTCTGAACTAATTGAATCAAGATTTGCCAGACCATACAGTTTTTTTTTCCTGGTAAGAGAAGGATAAGAGATTTTATGTTCATTCCTATGAACAATGTAGCTAGGACTGCTGAAAACTTAAAAATGTAAATATTTCTTTTTAAAAAGATCTATTACCCATTTGGGTTACAGATGAGCTGTTCATAAAATGCAAGTGCTTTATTTTCAAATATCAATGCTTCCAATCCAAAAAGAATTGAAACAAATGCTTGTGAATTGCTTTGGAAAACAATTAAATGTTGTGTAAACGCAATCAAGCAGATACCAAGATAAGTCCATTGTTCAGTATTTCATTTGAAATATCTAATAAAAAACCCATCAGATAGCACAGGATGTAACCAAAAGATCCTGTTGAGACTTTTTGTGTGCAGACATGGAGGTTAAATAATCACACCACTCTAAGGTACTTCTACAGCTACTTAATTTTCTTTAACAAGCTCTGTATCTGTTATTAGCCTTGCATAAACAGACAGACATTACTCTGCCTCCCCACAGGAGTACATGCAGCTGGCCTTTTCTAAATATGATAGTTGTCCTTGAATGTGTTTGTCTAAAATAGGTAAAAATAACCAAGGAGTACTCTAATGCATTCACAGCTATTTGGTGCTGTCCTCCTTTCTGGATTGTTAAGTATTCTAAGATATCTGACTCTGAGGACTCAGTTTTTGTTCTGATTGACAGATAGCTGTCTGAGTGTTTGATAAGAAAAACAATTTTTTTTTTAAAAAAAAGACTCCACCTTCTATCTCTCCATTCCTGTATTGTTTTTTCATATTTTCATGACTCACAAGCAATAATGAGAAGATCTAGCATTCTTATAAATGCACTGTATAAAACACAGCGATTAATAATAAGGTGAAAAAGAATTTAAAAATATCTGTTTATAAACAAAACTGGCGGAAAAAGATAGTGGAAGGAAAGAAAATGGATCTTCATGGACTGCAGAGGGACAGCCTGCTTCACTATGGTCTTCATCATGGGCTGCAGGGGATTCTCTGCTCCACTGCCTGGAGCACCTCCTCACCTCTTTCCCACTGATCTTGGTGTCTACAGAGCTGCTGCTCCCACATGTTCTCACCTCTCTCTCCAGCTGGAGTTGCGGGGATTTTTCTCCCCTTCTTAAAAATATGTTACCCCAGAGGCACTACCACCATCGCTGGTGGGCTCTGCCTTGGCCAGCGGTGGGTCCTCTTGGAGCCGGCCTGCATTGGAGGCAGCTGGCCTCTTGGAGCTGGACATAGGGGGAATCTGTAAGGAGCTTCTCACAGATACCACCCCTTCAGCCTTCCGCTGCGAAAACATCGCCGCGCAAACACTATACAGTCACACATTTCAAGTACTCCACCGAGTGTTAGTCTGCCACTTAACCATACCTTTGCTTGACATTCTATAAGAAATTTGATTTACAAAGCAATCAGACTGAAACTAAATATGTCCTTATCCATCACATAAATCTGTATAAATAATAGAGGATATGTAAAATAAATAAAAAAATGGCATCTATAGCAACCCAGAGTCTCATGAGTGAAGCTTCAGGCAACTCTGGATCACTCTTTTTGGGAAGTTTAAACAACCTGTTGCATTATATTAGCATATATTCTTCTGTATTTGTCCTTTTTCACCATGCACATTTTGCTGTATGTTACATAAGCTGCAAAGAAGCCTGCTAAAAGTATTCCAATACTTCTTATTTAGGGCATTTGAGGGAAAAAAAAAAAAAAGCAACTGCAGGTGTTGAAGGCAGGTTCAGTAAAAGATCACAGTGATGGCGTTTCTTCTGTAAATGAAATTTAATGCTGATTTTGAGTCATACAGTGCTCTCCTACACAAAGGAATCTCAATATGTTCAAAGAGACGTATCAAGTATTTCTTGGCAAAGCTGTATGAAGCAATGACAGTTGAAATTGGGAAAAAACTTCTGTACATTCTGTTCAGAGAAAATTAGAACTCTAAACCAATCTAAATATTTTTGTTGTCAAAAACTGAAGACATAGGTTGCAGTTTAGAAGAAAGTTATACGGTTTGACAGAAAAGAAAAACAAACAAAAAAGAAAACAAACTGGTCTGTGTCACAGATTTTAGCAACTTCTGCAACAAAATTTACTTCTTTTAAAATTGTTGTGGTTGAAGCCCTGATGGTAACTCAGAACCACGCAGCCGCTATCTCACTTCCCCTCCCTTCCTCCCCCAGCTCCTGGAGGGATGGGGAGGAGAATAGAAAGAATGTAACTCCCACAGGTGGAGATAAGAACAGTCCAGTAACTAAGGTATTACACAAACCACTACTGCTACCACCAATAACAATAATGATAAGGGAAACAACAAGGGAAGAGAACACAACTGCTCATCACCCACTGACCAATACCCATCCTGACCCAGAAGTGATCTTACCTTTCCAGGTAACTGCCCCCAGTTTATATACCGCGCATGACATGCTGTGGTATGGAATACCTCTTTGGTCAGTTTGGATCAGGTGTCCTGTCTCTGCTTCCTCCCATCTTCCCCTCCTCCCTGGCAGACTCAGGAAGTCTTTGGTCAAACTAAACATTACTGAGCAGCTGCTAAAAACATTGGTGTTATCAGCACTGTTCCCAGGCCGAAAGTCAAAACCACAGCACTGCATCAGCTACTAAGAAGGATTAAAATGACTTCTACAGCTGAACCCAGGACACAAATAAAGATTTTTATCTTGTTCTGTGTATTTCTGCTTTTCAGATTTCAGTCATAATCCAAAACCAAAGTGTTAAAATCAGTCAAGTAAGGTTAGATCCATCATACCTACTACTCAGTTCTGTCTTTTCAAAAATTAAGGCACACAAAAGCAATGATACTTTACATTTTTTTTTTTTTTTTTTTGCAGATAGAAAATCAAATCAACTGGAAGCAACAGAAATGTCTACAAAATATGGAAGAAAGACTATATTAAAAAGATTGGTAAGGGAGAAAAATATAAAGCAGAGTCATCAAAATCAAATCACACCTCTTTGGGGCTTGGCCCAACAGGAGATATGAACATACTTCAGCAGACCAATTTTGTATCTTCAAGAAGATAGTCTTGGTTTTCTAAGACCATATTACACGAGCTTATTCAAAGTGAGTCTGAGTGAATTATTTCTTTAAATGAGTCAATACATACCCTAGATTAAACAATAACAGAGGAACAAATAAGGATTCAAAGACACTGTGATGAGTCCCTAGATTGAATTTTCAAGTGTATCTACTTCCTGCTTAGAAGCAGGTGGACATCTACCTAGGTAGATTTTCAGACGTTTTAAATCTATATCTGAGCATGTTTAATATGAATAAAACTTTGTCCAATTGTCCAATACGAAGCTGTGTATCTCACACTTTCTGAGCTCTAGCACCACTGTAAAAAGCGCTATATTTTACATGCAGATTTGCAATTGGTACCCTGAAATCTTTGAGGGTGAAACAGTGGGTAATTAGAAAAATTATTATTTCCCTTTTTTGGGAAATAGTTCTTAAAATATGTCAGTTGAAATGTTACTTGTCAAATCTCTGTTGAGAAGTGAATAGATCTTTGTCACTTTATGAGCTATATTCTGACACAATCTTCATTTTAGATGAACAAATGCTGATGATATAAAAATAGTAGGTTTTCTTTAAGATAAGATACACAAAAATACACCTAACTTCCTTTAAAGACAGAAATAGGACTTTTAAGGGCAGGAAACCCTCACTGAGTTTGTATCATTTCCTGTATTTTTTATTAAAACCTCTTATTCACAGTACACATTGAGAAAAAAAGGACTTTGGAAAACAAAATGCCTTAAATAAATCTTGCAATATTAAGCCAAGTATTGCACAGCTGGAAACCAAATATGCTTTTGTTGAACGATTGAATTATTGAGACTGAGATAATTACTAAATACCTTATATTTTTAGAAAGACATTTCTAAGTCACTGCCAATGAGTAGCCACACCTTTCCTGTGAGTTAATAATATACCTTTCACAGACATGGTATACCATATGCCAGCAGGTCAGACCTAAATTCCCTATTGAAAAGCACTTGTGTGATCTCTATTTGCAGATGGAAAATAACCACTTAATGTTTTCAACTACAAATAAACATTTCTCAAATGTCCTCACAGTACAGAATAAATGCTAACAGAAGAAAACCAACTGCTTTTATAAACAATGATGATCAGGTGGAAATGGAGTGTAAGGAGGTCCTAGAGAAATTATCAGTTGAATAATTTGTCTTATTCTGGTATCCATCCTTAAAAGAGGATGGCAAACTGAAAGACATCTTGAAAAGAGATACAGAATTTTTCTGGTGACTGGATTACATACTATTGGGGGAAACAAATGTTTAAATTGGTAATCCTCATCTGGAATTTTTTTTTTTTTTAAATAAATATTGGTTTCATAAAAGTTGAATCTGTTCACAGGGAAAATTACTTTCATATATGTTTTAAACCAAAAATGTTGTGAAGAACAGCTAAAAATATTGAAAAAGACTTCTCTGATTTTATTCTAAATGTCAAAAGAATCAGGTTTTCCCCACTGTAATGATTTTTTTCCTATTACTAAGCAACTAACTTCAAAATCAGAAAAAAAAAATCAATACTGGATAGAAATACCTTAAAATTATTTAAACAAGTTTTAGATTTAAAGATTTTACTGATTCACTGAACAGATTAAAATTTGAATCTCAGATTTAAATATTTTAATGGTTCATCAACAGAAGTTTATATACAAATATATATATACATATTTAACTTAGGGTATTTTCTTGGAACCATTAAATCTGTGTAGTTTAAGAAAGATAATGTTAAAATATGTCTACATTATAGCCATAGAAATTACCTGAGCTGGAAATAGAAGATGTTCTTTACTCTCTTAAAATAAAGTCCTTAACAAGAATGGGGCTCCAGTAAGCATCCAATAAGAGGTTGGAATCTAAAACTAGAAAAAAAAAAATATTAAAACCAAAGACATGGAAAGTTTTAGCATCTTTCTAAAATATAGCTGGCAAATAAGGACTGAGTTGGGAATGATTTATTGGAATTCTGTTGTATGCATTTATTTAAAGGTCAGATGACTTAATTGGAGCAATCCCTCCTGGCCTTAAAATCTATGCTTCTCCAAATACATTATTTATGATTATGCAGTTGCATGTCTTTGGGGAGTGTTTCCTCTTACTCAGTTAAGTGGGTAGGTTTATATTTGATCCCACATCGTGAGTATTGATAGCCATTATACATTTTCAGTTTAGCTAATGCAATTACACACGGAATTAAAATTAGTCATATATATTCAATTGTTTTCATCCTATTAGAAAATTATCCACAGTATCATCTAACAGCAGTTTCACTAACTAATTATTTGTTGTGCAAAGATTGTACATATTTTTAATGATGTTAAAATTAATGTGCTTTTACTTGTCCTATTTCCATTCTAATATTCCATTCCAATGCAACATAGGTAACATGAAGCACATGTAAATTAAATTATGAAATTAAGTCTAGAAATTCTCTAATCTAGAAACTCTATAAATTTTGTCATCTATCAAGCACACAAATTCTGTAATTAACTTTAAGAGAGGTTGCAAGAGAATTTTTTACTAGAGAATGTAGCAGTCTGAGGAAACAATGTTCTCATCACATTGTACATATACATACATAGTTATACACACAAGTATAGAATATGTGTGTATATATATTTAGTATATATATATGTATATATAATATGTATAATAATAACTATATATGCAACTGAAGCACTTTGCAAACACTACCTTTCTGCTTTCAAATGGCTCATGTAAAAGCACAGTGTCTAAAATGGCAAGTGCAAACGACGTGTGACTTAAATAATCTGCCCCCAGAATACCAAAAATTGGCAGTAAATTTTAAACATTTTATGATAGCATTTTATATACATTTATATATATAATTATATAAACAAATACTCAAGTATATGAATATATCCTTGTAACTCTTAGCTACCTACCATGTGTGCTAATAACAAAAAAAAGAGTAGATAACTGAATATGAGCAACATTTCCCAGGGATGTCATCCTAGTTGCTTTTATAGAACATAGACAATCAGTACTGCGCTGATAGGTTTTATTTGTAAAGCAGATCCCACAGGAAATGCAGAAGAAAAGAGAAAAATTCAGAACCTGTTAGAACTGAGTTTTACGAAGTTGTCTAATTTTAACGGGGTCATATTTCAAAGCAACTAAACAGTTTAATGAGACCTATAGTCAATTTGCTACAGTGCACTGCATGTGAAATCTTTGTCTCAGAAACACAGATGATAACTAATATGTGAAAATAGAAAACAGCTAATGACATCACTTGATGTCTATTTTATTATCCCCAAGAGAGCTCAGGGCTCAATTACATTCATTTCATGTGTACTGTTAGAAATTTTGCTGGAGAAACCTTTGCCATTCACATTTAAACTTTCATTCATTCTTACAGAATCCTGACTGTGACACTTAAGTTTTATGAACTGATTTTAAATTTAACAATACATTGTAATACGTTGCTTTTCAAAGGCTACCAGAAACTACCAAGGGTTTATAAAGAACGGAAATAAGAATTTAAACATTACTTTGAATAAAAAATTCCTTATTTGACTAACAAAATAATAGATTCAAGCGTTACTTCAACTGTGGGAAATATAACAAACATTGTTTTGAAGGCAGTTAATTTTGTGACAAAAGCAGTTTGCTTGGGTTTTACATAAAACTATTTTCATGCCAGTTCTGTGCATCTGCTTCTCCTTTGAAGTACACTATTCAAATGAACCCACACCAAAATACTTGTAATTCTTTCTTCGTTGCTTCAAACCAGGCATGTCACTTGACTCTCTTTGGGTGCTGCTTTGTCACATTGTGTACAACAGTACTTTAATATTGCTGCTTTTCTGCAAGAAATAATGCACTTTTTTCCCCTCTTTTTTTTTCTTTTTTTTCTTTTTTTTTGTTTTTGTAGAGCTTGCAGAAAGTGTAATATACGCATATGTTAGATGTTTTTTCTAATAGGGATGATTTAATAGTTGTATGAGGATCAATTAAATAATTTCTCTTATAACTGAGCATTGTCACAGATTGCCCAGAGAGGTTGTAAGGTCTCAGTTCTTGGAGATATTCAAAACCTGATGGAACTTGCAGATGTTCAAAACCTGAGCATCCTTCTTTGGATGACCCTGGTCTGAGGGGGGCGGCTGGACCAATCTCCAGAGGTGCCTTCCCACCCTAGCCCTTTTGTAATGCTTTGAACTCCTGACACAGCTGTTCTTTTGAGGCTAAAGCCAAAGCTGCTGCCTGGTGCAGCAGGCCCACTGGGCACCTTTTGTGCAGCTTTACAAACAAGATAGAGAGCTGTTCAAATCTATCAGCTAGAAGGAAAAGCTAGGAAGAGAAAGGACGATGAGAGAGACTGCATGCATGCGTAGTTTTTACAGATTAAATCCTCAGTACAACATAAATCCAAAATACTCAAATTTTTTTTTTTTTTTTAAGTGCACCAAATTGTGCTCTGGATATTCCACGCACTACACAAGGAGCCTCTACTCAACATCGGGCACGTGACTTGATGTTGTGAATGCTCCTCTGTGACTTTAAACAGGGTTTCTTACCCTTTGGGAGACTGTGTTTGCATACAGCTAAAACAAATTCATTCTTTACAGCTGGAGAGGTTTCCCCCTGTGCCCGCTTTTCTGTTAAGAGAAGGGCTGAATAAGAAAATGCAGTAATGAATTATCGATGAGAGGTGGCAGAGCAAGCCTCCTGCCCTACATCCCACCCTGACACCAATGTTAAGCAGTTGCTGGGTGTGATAAACAAGCATTTCCCAGAGACTTAAAGACAAAGTACAAAGAGATGAAGACACAGCTACACTACTCTTACAGCATTACAATGTGATAGTTCAGAGGCCTCACTGAAAGTTACAATCCTATTATGCTAGATATTATATACGTCTCCTGCTTTGGAGCATCCAGTTTGTGAAAAATACTACAGATGACAGATTTAAAATGTAGTCTTTCTCTTATTATCATTTGTCAGTCTTTTTCTGGGATCAGCTAGCAAATTGTTGAAGAAAGAAAAGTACAGCTATAAACCAAGCACCCTGGTAAAAAAAAAATCACATTCTCAAGGAAACTGTTTTCCCCTTTCCTGATGTCTTTGATAGCTTCCTGTACACTATAAAATGTCTTCTCTTCTGCTGGGTCCATTTGAATTACAATGCACAAAGACAAGGGGAAAAGGAAAGATTTTTCCTGCTCTGTTGAGTTTAGCTGACTCTTGAGGTTGACAGTGCTGTAGATGGACAACATTACAACTGTGTAATGCTGAGTAAATCCTGAGAATGTAATGGAAGTCATCCTGACACATATAATTTTAATCAGTAACAGAATTTTCCTGATTGTATAAGGATTGCCCAATCAGAAAAGGGATCTGCTGTACTGGACAATTCTGTAGATACATAATTATTGAGTCTCTGTAAAATAATTGGCTTCAAGAGAACTTACAGAAGTGCAGGGTGAGAGAAAATCTGAGATCATGCAGTCCACCCTTTGCATTGCTTTTCATCACACGTCTGGAGAAACTGCTGTATTTTTTTACATCCAAACTTAATTTGATGCAAATGAACTCCAGCTCCACCTGTGAGTGAGATAATGACCTCCCTGTTTTGAATACGACAGCCTCTTAAACCAAGAATAAAATAGGAAATTAAAATGATAAAAATAAAAATCAGGAAAGGTCTTGTTAAGTTGTAGAGAGACTTGTTGAATAAGAAAAAAGGTATACATTGTAGAGCTGTATGATGCAGAAGCAGCAGTAAAATGCACAGATTTTCCAAGTGTGTTGAAAGCAGTAAGTCAGTCAATATGAAAACTAAAGAATTTACTTCTAAGGGCTTAAAAGCCTGGAGGTAAAAGAGGCCATTTTGCTTAGAGAAATGGAGACAGAACACAATCCCCACTTTGTTCTCTTAATTAAGATTCAGGTGTCATTTCTATTCATATTGATAAAAAAGATTCTCATAGCAAGTAGTTGCCATAGTATCATTGCAGGGGTTTGGCTTAGGTCTTAATTGCCAGGTGTCTCAGAATGGAAGGGAAATCCAAGAGAAAGCGACACAAAGTAAGATTATCTTGGCTCACTTCGTCCTTTTTTGTGCTTCTACAGTAATACAAAGACTGCTTCAGAAAACTTCCCAAACTAAAGAACTGCTCAAATAGTATGAAATCATCAGAGGATAGTCATAACTCAATCTTTTTTTCCTGAAAAGGAAAAATCCTCAACATATCCTATACTCTATTCTTTGCATTAAATAAGGAGATACAGGAGATCATAACAGTCTACAATTTTGCTACTTCAAGATTTACTACTAAAGAATGTATAGAGTAAAATCCTCCTGGCCACCAGAAGAAGGAAAGATCGACAGCAGATTTATTGATTCTGCCAGCTCATTCTTATTACAGTGACCTTCTTTCAGGACTAGAAATTAATTATTGTAAGTGTATTAGTTTTTTAAGGTGAAATGAAAATTAAAATTCTTTACAGTGAAAGTAAACACAAATTTTCTAATTATCTATATTTGATTATTTAATTTTTAAGAATATTTTAATTAAAGCTTTGTAGCTCACATTTTGTCTTACAGGATGAGTAAATACAATTCTAAAGGTTCTGACAGATCTTTCAAATGTTCAGTAGCCAAGACTGTACCACAATATCAAGGTACAGAATTTGCAGCTTGTTTAACTTGATGAGCAAGAGTACAGGATATATCACTCATTAACATGCACAGAAACTCCTTGTTTGATGCCTTCTACTGAGCATAATTAATATCATCATTTAATCAGATTATTTTTAATAAAGTTCACATTTTATAAACTTACCAAGGATAATCACATGCATGTCTTGGTACGCCCAATTACATCAGAAGTATCTTTCATCTATTTTTAACCTTTGTGTTCCAGTTAATAAGTATAAAATTTGGATTTTGATTAGCGTATATTAACAACAATTTTAATTGTTGGCTAAGCAGCAGAATATGCCTTATGGCTGAAACGACACATCATTGAAATACATCTGTAAGCCTTGTCTTCACAGTTTATTTTTCCAAATGAGCAGCCTAGCTGGTAATCAAGACATTACAAAGCAATGAGAACACATTTTGTATGCGCCCTTCATCCCATTTTTCTTATTACAGCATTAGTGTAATTATTGAAGGTCTGTCTGCACTTCCTTATGCTGCTCTTCTACGTCCTTGAAAATTCGAGTTTAAAGCCTGGCAAATGGGAATGGCTTTTGCAGAGACTTAAGGGACTGATCGTCACTTAAGCTAAGGCTGCATTAAGGCACTCTAAAGGTAAAGGACTTTTAAGGGGAGGGAGCCCTTCAATGTGTGCACATTTTTCAGGCCTTTCACTTTGTTGGACTGGATTAACTGTGAAGAAAAATTATAGTCAGCTGAAGGCATTGGGCAAGTGCAATTTTGTGTGAATAAGTATTTCCTGCCAGACAATAAGCTCTGATACTTTATCTTCTATTGCATATAACGATGGTGAAATTATTAAAATTGTTTCCCTGAGCATGCAGTTATGACATTCGCTTTTTTTTCTATTGAAGAATTGTTAAAATTCATCATGTAGGGATATTTCCTCTGG
This sequence comes from Psilopsiagon aurifrons, assembly GCA_025447955.1. Taxonomy (NCBI): domain Eukaryota; kingdom Metazoa; phylum Chordata; class Aves; order Psittaciformes; family Psittacidae; genus Psilopsiagon; species Psilopsiagon aurifrons. The sequence goes on along the minus strand of JAOEHY010005442.1, from coordinate 12,421 downwards.
ATAAATGGACAACAAAAAACTGTAGTTTTTGCCAGTGTAAGTTTTGTACTGAAATTATTAGTTAGCATAAAAGCTTTAAAAACTTTGGAGGGGGAACACTTTGTAATGGTCTGAAGAGAGCTGACAGGGCCAGGATACAGACCTCCTTATTCTGATTCCATCTGGTCTTAACTAATATGTCCTTGCTTAGAATTTGTTTCTGTACATGAGTACAATAAATTAGACAATGCACTAAGATGAAAGTATGAACCAAAAATAGGTCTGAAAGGACAGATTTGATGTATAGTCCTAATATTAATTTTCCATTTAAGTTACTGCTCTAGGTGCTAAAAAATATCTATCCTACTATTAAGAAAACTACGTTAAGATATCTTTGTTGCTGTTAATATCCATGTTTATTATTAAAATGCCCATTCTATGCTAATTCAAGGGGTGAAAGTTGCTGACAAAATACAGCAAATACTTGCACAAAATTTAAGAAATGAAGGAAAAATTAATTATTCTATCCACATTTTCCTATTTTAGAAGTTCAAAGCACCTTACAAATATTGGCAAGATGTCAACATACTTTTTGGACCATTAAATATTATTGATCCCATTTCAAAAGTAGTGAAATTCAGGGCATTTAAAATCCCTCTTCCTCCAAAAGCTGAGGCCTAAACATATTATTAAGCTATTATATTATAATCAAAAAAATCAAGTAATTGTAAAATAATAAACCTTGTTATTTTAAAATTGAAGTATTGCATAGATGAAGAAGGCACAACAACACGTTTTGTGCTTAAGGGGGTTGACAGAACCTCAACTGTTATTAAGCATTGTTACTTACTCTGATCAGCTGAATCAAAAATCTGCACTCAGGATCCTTGTATGAGCGCCTCATGGCTTTTGCTTTAACACTGAAGAAAAGAGGGGGCAGAATGGTACTTTAGCTTTAGAATTCCTTAGAATGGTATTTTAGCTTTAGAATTCCTTAAAGAACACCAGAAAAAAACTTGAACATTCCACTTTTGCCTGCCTCTTTAAACTTGGAATCATTCCATAAGAGGATTTTTATTGTTTTTGCAGACACGTTTTGCTCATAGAGCCTTTTTTGTTTTGACAATGAACAAAGATTTCATGCTATATTAAAATCAGCTCATGCCTCTATGTCCTTCCCTTTGTTTTTTTCATAGCTCTTTTTAATTTCAGTAATTGCATTATTTCATTTACCAAAATGAGGCAGAGCATACTTTTCACAAAGCTCTTCACCTCTTTTATATTGACAATGCTCTAGTCAATTATTGCTTTCAGGACAAATGCACTTTTGGTTTACTTGTAAATCTGCTTCGTCTTCCCTACTAACCTTTTGTTATCCCTTTCTGTTTTTCATTTCAAAGCACAGCAAAAAGTGCTACTGGTCAGTTGGTGTATGCATCAGTTATAGAAATTATATAAAATTTTATGACAGTACTTTATCAAATATTCATACATATCTTGAAATGGTTGTGTATATATGTTGTTGTCATTCTATATTGAACAACTGTATTTATGAGAGTAGATTAGGTCTCAAAGTTTGTTCCGTTCTTTATGTCTTAATTTTATATCATAAAATTCAGTCTTATTCCCATGACCTGTTTGAGTCACATTTAGCTAATACACAGGTTTTCCTATTTCATTCCAAGTAAGGGAGATAATTTTGACAGTAATGTTCATTAAAATAACTGATGAAATTACCTCAAACAGTATTTACTTTATTATTCAATTTTAGCCTCTTGAAATGAATTATTTTTTTGTTTACTCAAGGCTCTCAATCCTTATTTATGAATGATTCATTACCTACAGTAGCTTTTGTTTTTTGCTTCTACTTCTACTCAAAGGACATCCTGGTCCAAATGGCTTCAAATCTCAATTTAAACATGAGTGGCTTCAATCTGCTTGCAAATTGAGACCAGATTTTCTATAGTATGGTCTAGAGGCAATATTTATTTCGTTATTATTTTTCATGACAGCAAATCAGATGATATTCCATTTAAAATAAGTTAAAATTGTTTTTTTTTAAATATGACGCTTTCCAATTAACTGTTACCTTTTTCTTTCATTTCCTTTTTCCTCCCTCTGTTCTCTATCATTTTTTTATTCTTTTTCTATGTCATGTTTACAAGGGAGGCACAGTAACACAGAATCATAGAATTGAAAAGGAAGGGAAAAAAACTAAACCTTTGAAAAAATAGGCATGCTGTCTCATTTTTCTTAATCAGTTTTATTATAGGAAGAACATGGTTATTTCTCAGGTTTTCTGGACAAAACACTCTGCATTTTTTTCACCATTTTAAAACCATTTTAAAACCATCTTAAAACCATCTTAAAACTACCAATGTCCTTGTTTGTCCTGGACCTTCAAGAAAAAATGGCTGTGAATATCTTCAGATGGAAAGACTTTTGAGAGGTCTTAAAGAGGGTGCATGTTATTGACAGGCACAGAAGAATATTTATAAGGAACATAGGCACAGCACTTTGGATATAACTGTATAAGTTTATTACGAATGTAAGGAGGACACATGATACTTTCATCAAAGCAATATGAGTAACCTTATACCAAATTACTGTGTTAGTGGGAACTATTTGCCTACAAGGCAACAAGCATCTTACTGAGGTCAGACTGTGGTTTTCCATGTAAAGTTAACATTTGATAAACCTCTGCTCAGTGACACTGTACCACAAAAATGATGTCAACTCAATGCTAATGATGTACATAAGCATTTCAGAGCATGCTGTAGCATCTCTAACTGGTGAGCAGAAATATATGTATACAGCAGATGTCTGTGGGGATAAAAGGACAAATTTGCGTACATTTGCACACCCATTAAAGGAGAAGCTGTTTCCACATGCTGAGATACCTGTTTGTGTCCTTTTACTTACTCTTGCTAAGCCAAAAGGGTTGTGAATACAATAACCATTGAATGTCCATCACATTGTATTGTTTTCTAGATATAGAAAAAAAATATATTGTATTTTAAACGTGTAATACTTTTTTTTTTCTATGATGATTGCAATAGCATTCGGATTCCCATTTAAAAGGAAGAACTTCATTAAAGACATTTTAGTAGGCCTACCTTTATTAGGAGACTGTATGAGTCTATCACAGTACACAGTACAGCCTGATGTAAGCTAAATACAAATATCAGTGCTAATGGCAATAGAAATAATAAAACTGAACTAGTGTAAATGTCAAGTTCAGGACTTTTGCACAGGCCAGCTTTCATTTATCTTATAGTAAAGAGCTAGTTTGCATACTTTCCTCAGATTATTTGACTTAATCACTACAAACGTTGCCAATAGGTAGGATTTCCAGGATGAAGCAGCTACAGTTTTTCTGACATTACATTTGGAAGCAGTTCTCATTATGCCTAATGTCCTCCCCTAAGCAGTTTAAAGAAGGATAAAATTGGGATGTTTTTTGGATGTGGTTAATTCCTGCATGTGACATGCAATTCCCACCAGACAGAAAGGAGAACATGCAGGCTATTAATCATTAGAGCAAAATCATTCTTTTGCAGAAGAGTCTTGAAAACAGTCACATCGTTAAAAAAAACACACAACCAACCAAAAAAAACCCAGTGCATTCGGCTTGGTACAGCTGAGCTCTAAGGTACCATTGTGTTTCAGAAGCAAGGTTATTTAATGTGCTCAAATCTTCTTATAATTTCTTAGATCAGGTGTGTAAGGAGTAAACTGTGTACTGAAAATGACAGTTAAGGATGATTTGTAGGAAGGACCATCTGTATAATCAATCATATTCTATGCAATAATGCCACACAATATTGTTAAGCACATGTGACATGCAAGTCCTTGCAGTTAAATGGGCAATACTAAGGAGGTAATTTCATTTGCATTGTCAGTTTTGACATAATGGTATGTATATATTTTTTGTAGCTATGTGATATTATCGTGATCCATGATGGTGGATGACATATTTGTTATATACTTCTCCAGAAACATCCAAAGAAAAGCTATGTAGTATCCAGCTCCCTGCTGAGGAGAAAATAAAAAAGGGTAGAAATTAGTCATTTTGCTAGTGGCTTGTACCAGCAGGACTCTATTTACCTGGCAGTTCAGCTCTTAAAGCTCTTAGATTAGCGGCTATGAGACAGTGTTTGGGGCATTAAAATCACCAAGAACAGGAATATAAGGTGTAGTTCTTCCCTCTTCTTAATGTCCCATGCTGGAATTAAATCCAGACTAAAACAAGCTACCAAGACCTCAAAACCAACTATAGAGCCCTTGTGTATGCTTGTACACCCTGTTTAGCCTTAAAAGCTTCTCTAATAATGGAATAAATGATGGGAGGGTGTTGACATAGCCTTGGGTGATATGGTTTAGTGGGGGGGTGTCCTTGCCCATGGCAGGGGTATTGGAACTAGATGATCTTAAGGTCCTTTCCAGCCCTAACTATTCTATGATTACTTTTCTCATGAGGATACACACCCAGTGGGTGGTAATCTGAGAAAAACCTCACTAGATAAGTATTATGCTGCATATGTAAGGTTGTGTGCTATTTCAGAATATACAAAGGAAATAACATTAGCTGAACAAGGACTTTTTATTGGGAGGTAGAAGGTAAGAATATTACATGAGGTAAGCAACAGGAGCACACTGTCTGCCTGCGGCCTGCCAAACTGCCTTTTTGTCTTTTTCCTTTAAAAACAGACTGGCAATGGCTTCCTGGAGTAACAGCATTTTCAGACTAAAAGTGCTGATCCTGCTTGCTGTTACTGCACAAGTTTTCCATGGAACTGCTTCTGATCTCTACTTGAGAACCTTCCGCTGAGTTCCAGCAGCTTCATTAAGGTAATTAGAATCAGGAGTTATTTACTACTACCCACACTGATTTTGTATGGCATATAGATAAATGATAGCGCTGGAGAAATTTGTCCTTTGGCAAATCAATTTAACTGTGCAACAAAAAGTCATCAGAGCTTTTCCACTTTAAAACACTAGCCCACTGGTGTTCAGGCTGTACATAATCTTAAGATATTGTAATGACTTTGGGTAGTCAAACTGAGGCTGATTTTTATCATTGTCATATCATTACAAGTGAAGATTAGAAATTGCACACACTAGGGCTTACTAGGACTTACCAATATTTATTTTTTTTTTCAAATCTAAATATGTTGAAAAGTTTGAAATAATACATAATTGGTTAACAAGATGTTGTACCAAAGCTGGTACATTAAGAAAATTTAGGAAGCACGCTGCTATTCTGCATATCATTTTGGTGGCCAAAAGCACGTCTAAAAATTGCCAAGAATTCCACAAGCCACAAGGAGATAATAGTGATTTTGTCCATTCACAATGGATTTGGTCAGTTTTACACCACACTGTTCAAGCTGACCAGGAAGCATCTCCCACAGTAGCTCTAATATTGAGGCCACACCTTCCGACAAGCTGGGCACAAAATCGTGAGTCTAATTTGGCTGTGGTTTTTGTGTGTTTGTTGACTTTAGTGAGCTTACGCAGTGTGAGATGAAGAATCTGTCTTCAAAAGAAAAGAAAGGTTATGTTTTAGGCTAAAAGAAGAGTTATTTAAAGTCACAAGAGTAGCTTTTCTCACTCTGACCCAGTTCTGACAGTAATGCTTGCCTGCTGTCTGCTCAGCAAGGATAGATATGTTATGATTTCACTATTCTTGTATGAGTCTGATTATCCCATAACCCAGTTAGTTTATTCTGTTATTCTTGATTCATTGCATCCTGGATATGACCCTGTCAAATTATTTTATTTTTCCAAAATTCATAAAATTTTCCAAATGCGTTGACAATGTTATGCAGTCTCTGTTGGGCATCTGTGCAAGCAATAGCTCTTTGAACTTCGGCATGCACATAATTTATTTGTCTTTTTTATTTGCAGACACAAAGCCTTTCATAGTTTGTTTTTTTTTCTCTCTTTCTTAATTTAAACTGCTGAATGTGTTTGAATTGCTCCTTAGAACTTTCCACAGAAATAGGTTATCCCTAGAGTGATGGGGCAAGCTGGGTTGAGTGGGATTTCTTCTTCATGGCTTCCACGACCTGCATGAATCAGGGCAACACATTTTGGCCCCAACTTGGGTAAGAGGATTTTTTACTAATCTTTGAGAAAGTAGTAGATGTTTATTCAGACTTAAAAAGTCAAAAATTCATACTTTCAGCCTAGTCTCTTGCAGATGTATTCTGATTCCATTGTTCCTCAGACTTCTAAGAAGCAACTAGCTGCTTTCTGGATAGCCCAGAAGCCCTTTGATGCTTGATTCTAACACAGTTTCCCAATTATGTTCACAGCTAGGAAAGAAAAAATGCTCAGATTGGCTTAACAGATAGATGAACACCCCTGTTCAACTATTTTGGATTGCATGGTTGCTTATTTTACGATATCCCATTCAGCTATCAGATGTATATTAGGCAAGTTGTTAACAGATAGTGAGAGTGTATAAGGCTCCACTGGTCACAGCTAGGCTTACAAATTGGTTTGCCTAAAGATGTTTATTTTCTTTTTGTCTAAATGTCACCATGTGTTTTGTAAGCCCTTGTAACTGTTTTCTTAATGTGACTGATTATGCATTTGTATACATATGAATGTATACTTAAATGAAAAAGTACAAAAAATATCTTCACATTCTCTTTAACTATACTGATCTAAGCACTATAACTTTTATTTGACTTATTTGCATGTTGCATCTGTTAATAACTGATTACTGAATTCTGAATTTAGTAAAATTCTAAGTTTCTAAGCACTCATGATCCTACTGAGTTAAAAATGAGGAAAACTTTAATCTATCAGTACCACTTCCATTTAAAAAAATGCAGTCTAGGTCTCTGCAGCTCATCTTGCTTTCTGATAAGCAGCTAGATACGGTCCAAATAATGCATTTTTTGCTCAAAGGTAATTAATTCTGCTCTTAAGTCTTACCTCCATCTTCCTCTTCTTCTTCTTCTACTTCTTGAGTCTTACTTATATCTTAAAAATTAAATTTTTGTTTATTTCCTAATGAAAATCATGAAAAGGCAAAAAAAAAAGGTTTTTTTTTTAGTGCATCAGACAATACACATCATTACATCAGAACCTGAAGACAAGGCACGGCAGAGAATGTAATGACTCTGTGTGGTGCTCTCTGGGACTGTTGTGGAATGTCTGCAGTAAGGATTGCCTGTGTGAGTCAAGACAATCATAATCATTGTGAAGATGATGCTTACAGGTTTTTATTCTTATAGAGAAAGTTCTGACCTGGGTTGATGTAGAAACATAATGGGAGACAGCCAGTAGTGTGCAATTCTGTTAAAGAAGATTTGTCACAGGTGTAGGACACTGAAAGGTACAAAAAGATGCTACAATCTTCTTCAGGGTACTACAGTTGGATGAAATATCTGCAAATCTTCCTGCTGCTCATTCAGGTTACTAATCACTTCAAGCTGGAGTAGGGTGAAATTTAGACATCAAAATAAAAGTCTATTATTTTGAAAAATAATTCTTTCATCTGCTAGTAACCAGGATCCTTCAGAGTCTTTCTGATTTTCAGAATTATAACCTAACACTGCGCTGTGCTGGATGCATCAAAACAGTTTCTGTCTTAATTAGACAGAACATCCCAAATCCCAATACCTATGCAGGATCCAGACATTAAACAGATTACTGCCAAAATTCTTTTGGGGACCTCAATCCAGAAAGAAAGTGTACATTTAAATTTTATGTATTTTAACAGTGACCGCTGTTCCAGTTATCACTTTCAAAAGGCTATCTGGGGAGGGATGGGAGATGGGGGTGTAGGGTTTCTCTTTCTGTGATAGACTCCTAGCTGGAGCCCTCCCTGAGGGAGTGTGAGGCTCGTGCTTCATTCCCTTTTCTTCCTGTGAAGTTCAACTCAGGCATGCAGGTGTGCCCAAAGGAGTCATACATTGACTTTCAAACTGAGGTCCTCTGCCTGCCACCGTCATTTGTATAGCATATTGAAAAGAAGTGGCAGAGGAAGTAGAATAAGATTTTAATTCCCAAGCCAAGTATTTTTCCAAATAAATACTTAGTTATAAAACAAATACATCGAAATACTGAACTCCAATAAAATACAAGGAAAATAACACTGTGTACAGAAATTCCTCTTTAAAACAGAAAACCGCAAGTGGTTTACCTAGATTAAAAAATGCCCATGGACTATCATCTGTGCCAAAGAACGCCTAAGTAACACTTGGCAGAAGTAATTGAGATGGTTCTACTTATTCCAACATTTGCTTGCCAATTTCATGAAGCTTGGAAAGGAACCAGGAAATATCCCCTAAGATTAATACCACCCCAACAGCACAGAGGGATGTCAAAGCAATGAGTGGCACATGGCTGAGTGGCACCTGGAAGTTGTGCAGCCCTTCCATCACATGCCCCAAGGCCATTGACAATAATTAAATTTTTGCCATCTTTTGTTCTCTCTCTGCAGTCAGCTAAGATTGTGGAGTTTTTTTGTTGGGTTGAGAGGTGGAGCCTCTTCATTTTCTCTTCTATTTAGAAACTGTAGTATCAGAATGCATTCCATGCAACCGACACTGGAATTATTTGTCCTGAGATCTGAACTGACAACTACCAAATGCAGTTAGCCAGAGAAGCCTACATCATATATTCTTCACCCAATAAATAGTAACAGATGTTCATCTCCAATAAAATAACTTGAGCATCACACTATATAAAATATATTGAACTGCACAAGATGTGAGAAATTTTCATACTTTATTAGGAGAGTTACCCTCTCAAAATAATCATACTCAAGAATGTAATTCTATTTGAAAGAAAACTTCCAATTACTGGGTGACTAGATTATCACCTCTTTCCACTTCTTTAATGCTTTTTAGACTACTATTTGTCTTAAAATCCTTTAATATTATTTAAATAATCTCCATAGTACTTTTTTAATGCAGCATTGTCCCAACCTTACAAATGAACTACTGGATTCACAGACACTTTTAAAACAGCATTTGCAAAATTATCATCCCAAAATCAGGTTACTAACGTGGGTTTGTGTAGTTAGCAGCCTGTTTCAATACTGTCTGAATACAGATAAATTGTAATTCAGTTCAATAATGACTTCTGATGTTCAGCTGCAGTAAAAGTCAGGATGCATTTCTCGGTGATGGGATATGAATCAGAAAAGAGAAATGAAGCACAGTGTTGCTGACATCTACCTAGGCTCCTAATTTAACTGCCACATTAGCATCAGCTAAAAAATATCCACTTCGTCTCTCAGATCTCCCCTGAATACTTTATATTTCTCTTGAGCAAGATTGTATTTTTCTCTTCTGTATTCTTCTGCTACCTCACATCTTATTCACAGAGAGATGGTCATCATTGTTTATGCAAGAAACAGTGATTTTGAAGTGCTAGTAATGTCTAAATTAGGGGATCTTTGCATTTCCACAGTTCTTCACAGCAGATATGTGCTTAAAGAGGCAAACATTTAAACAAAAAAGCAATCAAACACCCCCTCCCCCCAAAAAAACAACCTACAACCAAAAAATCAAACAAAAAACCAAAACCAAATGCTGCCAACATTATTTGCCAGTTTCCAAACGTTCTTTTATTGGTGGAAGTCATATTCCCTGGAAGTCAAAGTTATCAACTGCAACACTGGTAGCATGACAGGAGGATGCACAAATGGTACCCACATCTGACAAGAGCAGCCTGTGGCTGGGACATACACATGCTGGCCCATGTATATAGCAATATGATGGTAGTGCAGATTTAGTTTCAGGTAAGAAAAGGAGACTTGAAGCATTGAATATGTGGGAAGTATCAGCAATTTGAATTATTCTCCATTTGGCTGAGCTCTGAAGCTGAAGAGGCAATGTGTGAGTCAGATTTGGGTCTTACCTTGCACCCTGCTTTGGCTTATCTGCTTGTCACTCACACAAAAGCAGGTGACATACCTAAGATAGACAGACTCTACACCCAGCCCTCTGTACAGCACAGCTAGCAGCAAACATCCAGCTGGAAGCAAAAAAAGCACAGAATGATTTAATATATTCTTCTGTCTGCCAGCCTGCTTCTCTTTGCTATTTCTCTGAGACAATGAACAAGCAAACACTCTGCTTTTTGGTGTTTGTAACCTTGGAGATTTGTTAAAACTATGGACCCCATAAGAAGTAACATTTCTACCTGCTAGCAGCTCTCAGTGCATCTGTCACTGCTCATTAAATCAGCTACACACAGTGAACCTGCTTAGAGGTTCCACTGGTTATAAACAGGCAAAAGCAGCAGCTTCGTACAACTATTGTAGAAAAGGTAACCCCAGACTGGTGCTGATGACATTCCAGGCCCTTTCTCAGCATAATCTCCATACATTTTGTACACGTGCTTCAACTCTCCTAGCTGCAGCCAAAGACAGTTGTTACAAAATGCCTTCTTCTTGCAACACCAGAAGACTTTATTCCTTTCCTAAGCTTATGAAGAGAAGTCTATGTGTAAATGTGTGTAGCACTTAAAACAAGTATGAATAAAAATGTATATTGATTTTTCTCTTCTGTGTGAATTTTAATTATACTCATCTTCAAATGTGCCAATGTGTCCCCCAAGGACCAGATTAAAACCAGCTTTTTGTTGGTTTTGATAGCTACACTCATTGATATTTGGTTTTTAGCAGCAGGAAACACATTACAAGAGCAGCGAGAAGTTTTATGAAACAGTTAAAGCAGTTAAAAAGCAGTTAAATATATCATAACAAAGATCACAGTGGTGGAAAGAAATACAGATGCTAACAGAGGCAGTGATAGCAGAGTTAAATCTCAGGCAAACTATCTTGCAGGTGACTGCTCAGGCAGCCCAGAAAGTTTAGCTATGATTGATGGAACTGACAAGCCTGGAACAAAAGCAAACAAAAAAAACCACCACACTACAAAACAAAAGAAAACAAAACACCTCTGAAAAATGACCAGGCACTGAACTTGGTGCAATGCAAAACAGCCTTTCATCAGGGTAAAGGCATTTGTAGAGTCCATCCACTTTCTAGTGGAGGGCACAGGTCATTCCTTACAGTTCATAAGGTGATTTAACAAACTGAGCGTAACTGTATTTGTTTCAAGTCAGGGCTTTTCACTTGTGACAATTCCCAGATGACTCAGTGCTTTCTTTTATTTAGTGGGTGCTATAAACCGGGCTGTCCTTTTTGATTGAATCTTCAAAACCAGCAAAACAAACATTTATCTATGCTTTACACCAGTGACATGCAATATGATCAGAATCAGAGAGAAATGTACAGTCAGAAGTCAAGACAAGAGATAAAGCATGTAATTTTTTGAATGCATTTCCAGCTCTGTGAAAGCTTTCTTTCCATAGACACTGGTTACCAGGTGATATGTTTCTTTTGTGTGTGTGTACAGAGTTGTCCATAATAATGCTAGTAAATGTGACTTGCTTTGGCTTAGAAAGTCCAGGGGCAATAAACAGGCAAATCCATTAAATTTTCTATAGAATGTCTGTCACACGTTTTGCACTGAAGGAATTTATAAGAAATACAAGCTTGAGTATTTCCTCGGAAAATGCCCTGGCTTTTTAGAGAAAAAATGTGACAAAGAACAAGCTTAACAAATATTTATAAGGAATGAAATAGGCATTATAGGAGGGTGGACTATATATTACCTCAGCCCATATGGAAAAAGAAGTTGATACTATGAAGAAATAAATAATTAACTGCCGAGCAATTTAGCAGGGATTCTGTTTAGATGTTCCCTGAAGCATTCCCTGCTGTCTCCATCATTGCTGTCAGGTAATAGGAACTCCAGAGTGCAATCGTGAGAGTTTCTTCAAAATTCAGGCCTCTTTAGTCCACCACAGCCAGTGACTGTAAATTACAGTTAACACTTAGATGCCTGGGAAAGCCCACAGTCTCAGGAACCTTTCTCATGATCACCTGTGCTCCATTAAACTTGAGGCAGAGGTATGGCTTCCAGCCCACACTTTCTTTCTCTCTTTTTTGCCATTGTAACAGGTTAGCAGGTGCTGTTCAGGTGCTTTCCCCTAAAGAGTCCTCGTAATATGTCTTTGTCCCTGATGCTTGCTCTTCATATCTAGGATTTGAACCTTGGATGTTTGCTTTTCAAAACTAGGAAACCAGAACAATTGGATTTAACAAAATAATTATTTTGCTACAATTCTGAGATATGCTGACATTGACCACATATTGCATGTATGTCTACAGATGCATGAAAAGATTTTCCTACTCATAACAGAATCTGTAGTATAAGATTAATCCTGTGCAGTGACCCATTCAAACTTCTCCTTTAGAAGATTCAAAATTTCCCTTCTGCATTTTTAATGAGGTAGGCTAGAAATTTTTTTTTTAATGAGGTAGGCTAGAACAAGTGCAAAATCCAGAAAAATCAGTAAAACACTTAAAGGAGGTGTGTTGTCAGTCTGGTCACACTAGAGATAA
>JAOEHY010005441.1:5990-16786 GCA_025447955.1 Psilopsiagon aurifrons | reverse complement strand
CAGTGCTGTTCCCAGGCTGAAAGTCAAAACCACAGCACTGCACCAGCTACTGAGAAGGAGAAAAATGACTGCTACTGTTGAACCCAGGACAACTGAGTAAGCTGAACTGTAATTTAAAAAAACTGCCATGTGCATACTATTCATTTAAACATGAAGACCTCTATAAAACTTTGCTTATGTGCCCAGTGAATGAAAGGCCGTTCAAAAGATGAAAACCAAAGCTAATTTTAACATTATTGACCTAATGACACTAAATTTTGTCCTTTAAAGACAGGTGATTATTTTTCTATGAGCCCAGCCCATAGAAAGGAATATTCTGCATTTTACAGAAAATTTGCACTAAAAATACTGAGGCTCAACATATTTTTCTTCACTATGATGTGTTGTAGGACTTAAATGAGAGGACAAGCATGTTAAGCTAGAAACAGAGAAGTTTTCACCTGATAACCACTTACTGATGGAAATAACAGTCAAGGAAAGCATTTATAGTTATCTTCTTGGAGAAATTACAACCTTAATACCTACTAACACTTTGTCCCAAAGTGTAATACAATCATTTTGCCTCATTTAGAATTTTTTTTATACAAATCTCCAGAAAGCAAAAGCCTCATGTATGCAGAACAAGTAAACCCCAGATAACCAAGTAGCAATAAAATAGGCTCCAACATAAGGCAACTGATTTATGGAAGCAATAAAAACACCCAAGTAAAGCACAGACATGGCATCAGAGTGTTCTGTGCCATTATAGGCAGGGACTGTGTGAATCACATGCAACACTGTGGTGGTTTGACCCCAACCATTAGCTCAGCCCCACACAGCTGCTCACTCACTCCCCTCAGCGGGTGGGACAAAGAATCAAAAAGGTAAAAATGAGAAAGCATGTGGGTTGAGATAAAGGCAGCCTAATAGATTAACAAAAAAAAAAAAAAAAAAAAAAAGCTGCGTTAACAAGCAAAACAAGTAGTTCATTTACCACCCCCCATAGGCAGACAGGGGCTCAGCCATCTCCATGAAAGCGGGGCTCCATCACATGTAATGGTTACTTGGGATAACAAAAGCCATTCATCCCTTCCTCCTTCTTCTTCCCCAGTTTTTATTGCTGAGCATGACATCATGTTGTACGGGATATCCATGGGGTCAGCTGTCCCGGCTACATCCACTCCCAATCTCCTGTGCACCCTCAGCATATTCGCTGGTGAAGTGGCGCGAGGAACAGAAAAGGCTTTGATTCTGTGTAAGCACTGCTCAGCAGTAACAAAAATATCCCTGTGTTATCAACAGTTTTAGTCACAAATCCAAAACACACCACCATACAAGCTATTATGAATAAAAATAAGTCTATCCCAGCCAAACCCAGCGCAGTTACACAGGCAACAGTCTCTCCCAGACATTTGGGGTGCTAACAAACACTCCCTTCCAGCAGCAGTTGCCAGCTCCACTTGTGTAGGTACAGTTGGGCAGCAGCTCTGGAGTGCTTTTCATGTTCTGTCCAGGTCAACTGCAACCATTTTGGGGATGCTATCACTTAAATTTGCTTGTATTGCTGATAACCTCAGCGTGATTCTCTTTTCACTCATAGTTACAGTGTTGAAAAATCAAACACCTCCTTGAGGGTGTAAGCTGGGTGGTGTTATCCTGAATGAATACTACTGTGGTGGAGGCTGTCTCCAAGTACATGTGTCATGTGAATTCAGGTCCTCAGAAGTATTTAGATTCCTACCACTGGGTGTTGTTCTGATATATAATAGTAGAGCTTCCTAGATTTGTAAGTATTTGTAATGAAGCAGTTTTACCAAACTGAAGAGTCAAGTTTGCAACATTTTTCACTAATATTCAACTACCTCCATGAGGAGTATGATACACTTGCCTTCATATATTCACTCTTTCCTTCCCCTGGTAACCTTCCCTTTTCTCCTGACCTCAAGATTAAGAGCAGAACAATACAATAACAGTCTAAACTGCATGTTAATCTAGAATCTAGTAATTAAAATGGGACTTACTTAATTTGGACTGATAAAGGTGCATCCATCATCTTTAGTAAAATTTTCTTGATTTAGACCTTCTGACGAAGCCAGGCTTCTGCTTCTAATTCGGTGTTTCCAAATACTCTTCATCTTTTATTGTCTGCTCAATCTAGTTTTCAGGGAATCATTTATTTACTTGTAGTTTTCCTGCATGTGTTACATACATAATGTGCGTGCTAGATATATCAAAGATGCTGACTTGGCAGTTAGAAAATTACATACCACATTCAAATTCCTCTTCTCTACGATATTATAAAGAAGTTCCTGTTTTGAACCAGGTCTACAGCAATGAGTATTTTCAACGTATCTAACAATAACTAATTTGAGTCCAAACTACGTGACCTTCCACTGCCTCTTACTCTGTCACAAGGATAAGAAGTTTTACAAGATGACATGATCATTCTGCTATTTCTGCACATCATATTACAAACATTCAATTTAAATAATAAAGACCCTGCCTCCCTAGTGTAAAAAAAAGAGTACTTGCCTTAAAATGTATATATAACCAAATTTAACTTTGCCCTTAAGATTCAATGAAGAACAAATACATACACTTCCTACATATATCATATTCTGTTTAGATACAGCATTCATGGGGGACTCAAATTTGTTATTTGGATATGTGTACACTAAATACAGTTATAGGAAGAAGAGCGTAGGGAAAGCTACAATGGGGTGGCTCAGAAGCAGCCAGAACATGGCTATAGAGCCTACTTACTCTGCATATTGTGCTGAGATCCCAATGGCATCAATCATTAGTCTATAATTTATTACCACAATAGTTATCAGCCTTATTTCCAGACATTTTCTATTCACACATAGCAGACAAATAGACAAATAAGTGCTCTGTTACCCAATTTGCATATAAGTAGTTTCAGATGATACAGGAGGAATAGAAAATTCCCTTCAAAAGTTCTGAAAAGCAACATGAGCAGGCCTGGAACTGTCTTATTTGGGTGACCAGAAAGTTCCTGCAGTTCATCAGCAGCTTCTGTTGGCTATTTATGGACACTGGAGTCCTCCTCCTATGGAGTATGCAGTCACTCAATGTTATTGAGAAATCTGTCCTATGATTTAAATTTTACTCCTCCTCTTCAGAACATTGCTGTTTTATCAGATTATTTGAGTTTGGGTTAACATTTTCTTCAACTGGCATCCTGGCATCATAGGGAGGATTCTTTTACTACCCTTTTTTTTAGGATTGAGCAAAATCTCTGCAAGGACTTAATTCCAGTAGATATGGAAATAAATGCTCTTAGTTGTATGAGCATTCATACTTAAATTGGCATAGTTTGAAAACAATGAAGTCAGAAACCTCAAAGTTGGCTTATTTCTAGCCTTCATTACACAAGATGAAGCAGTGTGATTATGAATAACTAATTATGTGTCTGCAATTTTATGCATATATGTAACATTCGATTTTAGGAAGATTTAAAAATGTGAAATATAGTTTAAGATATAAAAGTGAAAGATAGCCTAGATATTTTACACCTTTGAAAAATAAAATCAAAATCTTTTGTTCATGTAAATATGAAACACAGTGGAGCGTATTTTCCCACCTATGGGATTACTTTGGGGATTTAAAAATAGGCAGGTATATTATAATTTTGAATCATTTTCAATAATCCTTTGAATCCTAAAGTATCATATTATTCTTTTGAGCCAATCAAAATTATGTGGTACACAAATTTAGTAGCACTTCTGTACTGTAATATTAGTGATTTGGATTAGATTGATCCATGTAAAAAAGATTTTGACTTTCACACAAAATGCCCAGTGTGTTGAAGCTGGCTGGAAGTTACTCTTTAGAAAAAAATGCAAGCAGAAATTTTAAAATAAGTTTTCATTGTGTGGTAAATTATAAAAGGTTTGTAAGGAATAAGATATTTATTTTAAAATTAATTTGAACTTCTGCCATTTCAGTTTTCCATTTTCAATTAGGTATATTCCCATAGTTTATCTTTCACAGTTGTCTTCAGATTCTTAGCCAGTGATTGATGATTCAGAATATAATCTTGGGAAAGGCTTAACATGAAATTCATGCGCTCTTACAGTTGTTTCTTTAAAAACTGATTATCATTTTTTCTCTCTCTTTTTTTTTTTTAAAGATTCATTTATTTATTTTGACCAGAGAGCAGTAATCACAAAATTCCTACTGGATGAGTTGGAAAGGAGAAAACAATTCCAAATACTCCTGTTTAACAGCTTTCTTTCAGATTTTGCCAATAATAAGCATAGAATTTCTTGAGCTCTCTCAGACAGCAATATGTACATGTTTAATTTATAAACCAGCTAACCAAAATGTGAATTACCAAAAAACCTCCCATATTCTGTACTAACAAATTCTGTTAGGAATGACCCTTATTCTTGAAATGGTAAAATCAAAGGTTCTTGAAACCCTTAATTTAGTTGAGATAAAGATGAAACACATGTTTTATATATATTTAAATTTATTAATGGTGCAAAAAAATATTCTCTTCCTTCGCCCCAGTGGATTGTATTGTGTATCCCATGCGTGCACAATCTCTCCTCATTTTGGAAACCGCTGTTCTAGATAAAACAAAGAAAACTTCGGCGAGGCAACCCCACCAATTGCTGTATTGAGCTACAAATACTTTTCAATTCATTCCATTGCAGAAGGAGACTAATCAAATGGGGAGGACAAAAAACCCAAAACAAAACAAAACTAACAAACAAAAAAAACCACAACCAACCAACCAACCAGAAAAACCCACCACAGCCACAAAGTAAGCACCCTGTAGAAAAGAATTCTCTCATTTCATTGAAATCATGAGGTATTGTGTAAATCTAAACTGCAATTAGTAATCCCAAGCTAATTATGAGTAACAGCAGATAGAAAATGTTATCTTTTTCTTCTTTTCTTGTTTAAAGTGCTTTGATCTCATATTTAAGTATTATCACCCAGCCTGGCTTGTACAAGGGAAACACACTTTAGTTTCCAAGAACAGTTTATGAGAAGAGGTGTTCTAATCCTGTTGTGTTCAGGAAAAACTTTGTCAGAAGGGTGCAGACCCAGGGTCCTCCTGCACTTATAGGAGAGAGGTCTGCAAATGATGAGAAAAGAGATAATGATAGAGCAGATTTTATTTTAAGGCAGCAGAAGTTGCCATTATCCTGATATCAAACATGGATATATACATTATGCTTCTCAGTAGGTGTTTCATCACAAAAAGAATAGAGAATATTTCAGTTCTTCTTGTTTCAGTTTCTATCCCAACTGAAAGGAATATTGGATAAGTCCACATTAATAAGCAACTCTGAAAAATCAGCTTATCTGAAAGGTGAAAGAGTTGGTACTGAAATCTCCATGCCTTCTCTGTATCTGGTTTAGGGGCTATTTATTTAGGTTTTACTCTATTCTTGTGGATTGCATGCCCTTTAGAAACTGGAAAACAGGCTGCTCCTGGAACACATTTCTCAGCTTAATTTCATCCATAAGTAAAACAGCTCACACTCAAAGACTGCTCCAATTTTCAATCCAAAATGTGGTAAGTGGGGGCAATTGGGAGATTCACTTCAAAGCCACACTCCTATCTGAACTGAAACATGAACATACATGTTCTGATTGGC
Organism: Psilopsiagon aurifrons; assembly: GCA_025447955.1. Taxonomy (NCBI): domain Eukaryota; kingdom Metazoa; phylum Chordata; class Aves; order Psittaciformes; family Psittacidae; genus Psilopsiagon; species Psilopsiagon aurifrons. The sequence goes on along the minus strand of JAOEHY010005441.1, from coordinate 11,171 downwards.
TTGGTGATTCATTTTAGTGCTTTTAAATGTCACAGTGTGTATAGCTGTATTTTTCTGAGCCTGTAATTTGGATTTGCTACATTTTAGCAACAAAAACCATTCACAGATTGTGACAAAAAGTGCATCTGCAATTGCATACATCAGCGCGGAATCCACACTGTTTTTCAAGAAAGTGAAGTGAAATATCACTTTCTCATTTCTTCTTTCCCACCTTCCGACATTGTAGATTGCTCTCCATAAATCAGGAAGCCAATGCCTCCTCCATTTCATAACGTTGCAATTTCTTCCAGTTCAAAGAGTCCTTCAGTAGGGAAGTAGGAGTAACTTGTGGTTACTTTGAATATGTTGAGTCTTTACCTACACAAAAAGGACTTAATTCACTTAGCTATTAAGGGCATAGTCAGAATGGTAGTCAATGAAAGAGCAGGGACAGAACAAGACTATCCAGAATGGCCAAGAAAAGGTAAATGCTTGACAGACTGTTTTTACAGCAAAGAGTAATGAAGAAAGATACAGGGTAATTTACCTAGGATGTCTCCATGTAGGAGAATTTGTAACCGAGACCAAAATATTTTACAATTTTAGCTGAGACCAAGTAACTTCCTCTTGTTCAAGGAGAAAATAATCCTGGTGCATTGCCTAATTCTATTTATGTGATAAATAAAAACAAGCCAATTAAATCCTAAATGTTAAGGAGCTTATTTTTCTCACTAAACATAAAAAAAAAAAAAAAAACAACCAACCTGTTCCCCTCCTTTGTGCTCTATTGTCCCCCACTGCTTACAGAATCACAGAATCATGGAATGGTTGAGGTTGGAAGGACCTCCGGAGGTGATCTGGTCCAGCACCCCTTCTCAGGCAGGGCCAGCAGTCAGCGGCCCAGGACTTACTTCTGCTGTTTGTTATATAAACACATAAATTAACCACATAAAGGGAGTAACCAAGGCAGAATTCATTTTCTTTTCTTGTGGTTAAAACAGCAGCATAAGACAGTTCAGTGGCAAAGTTTTTCTTCTGTTTGTTGATGTGTCTGGTCCTTCACTTATCTCTGAATAGGAGACTGTGCATTACTGTCTCTGTCAAAACTGTTAGAAATATTTTCCTATTTCTAACATATTTTTCTTTTCTTCATTTTGAAATCTTCTTTAGAAAACATTCCATAGTGCTTAAACTGATCTCCAAATGGTTGATCTCCTTTCTCCCATGCTACCCATCCTCAGGCTGACCAGTCTTAGGTTAGCCTAAAGATGCTAGACCACAGGGAGGAAGTGCTTCACATCTAGCTGAATAAAATATTCTGGGTTCAAATAAACTCACATAAAAATCAACAGAAAAATTCAGCTGTGTAAGAGAGAGGCTGACAAAAGTGGACTATATGAAGAGATTAACATGTAGTGGATGGTTTAAAACTACAAATAACTACAGAGAATGCCATTGTATGTACTGAATCATGGTACATAATTGTGTTTGGTTGCCTTGCTTGTTTTTAAAAATAAGATTTCATTTGGCATCAAGCAAAGAACCAATAAAAGTACATTTCTAATGTAAAAGCATAACTGCCATGCCATATCATAAAGCAGTGTTCTTACTCTAAGGAAAATGCAAAACATAAAGAAACTTATACCCATTTAAAAATCGATAAGACTCTTACAAAGTAAAATCTAAAAGATTGCAAACAACATTAAGATGTCATTTGAGACAACTGGTTCTGGTCACTATCTCTTCTGGTGGTTTTGTTTGGTTTTCGGTTTCGGGTTTGTTGCATTTTTTTTTTTTTTTTTTTACATTTCATGTTTTATTAGATGTTACTCTCTTTCTCCCTTGTTTTATTTTACTGCCTAGTAGAAATCTAGGGGTATGGTTATTGGCTAATTAAGGATGAAAAAATATGCAAACTAAGTATATAAATATTTACCCATACAAAACAACGGTAGTGAAAGGCACCCGCTGGCTGGCAAGCTACTGCCTTTTCAGAAACAGTTTTTACCGTAACTTATATAAACAGATTTTGCAACAAAATGAGACATAATGTAAAAAAAAAGAAAAAGTGATGGTGAAGACTTCAGTAGTTGCAGGAAGTTCAAAATTTCAAACTCTCTACAGGAGGGAGATCTATTGAGCCACATTGTGATTTTGACTGATATCTTAACTTACAAACTCGTGTACTTGCTTATAAACACATTCAAATGTGCTTTTAGCATCCAGCTACGTAGATCCCAAGACATCCCTTAAGGTTTCATTAGCAGAACATGCAATGGCCACTGTGGCCATTCCTCAGCTACTTTATGGATGTCTTACTCTACAATGATGGTGACTGATTACATTTTGGCATGTTTTAAGGGCACATAGTATGCACCACATGTTATCTGTTAATGCTATTACAATGCTGGCCTCAAAATTAAGAGTGCAAATTGTAAGAGAGCTAAGATCTTTAAAGATGAGAACACCCTGTTTCATAAAAGGAAAAATCTTGAAGCTCACTGTTATATGATGTGACACCGCATATTCAGAACAGAAAAATCAGCTGTTTTGTGTCTACTTGGTTTATAACCTTTTTTTTAAGTAACTATAACTTGAAGATTATCCGTATGGATGTCTGCATCATGCTGCAGAAGAAGCCTCTGTCTCTAAACACTCCTATAACTGTTTTCCATGCTATCCTCTTTCAGTTAGTCTGCTGTTGCCTGACTAAGGCAAACTGCACATCTGTATTATAGAAGTTTATCCTATCGATAAATCAGGCAACTTTCAATTACTGCACAAATAAAGTTCTTTAACTTGAGGCAGGAGAGAGTAGGGAAGGTCAGAGAAAAGTGCTGAGAGGGCAAGAACGCAGTGCAGAACAGTTTATTGAGATTAACAGCTGCAGACTTGATGTTGCTAATGGCAAGACAGATTATACAAAACATAGGTGAATCCTTTTATGAAGTCATATATCTTCTATATTCTTTATTATAAGGAGCTTACTGCAGAGCCCTGTAGCTGAATTTTGTGCCCTTCTCACCCATCAAGATTTTTGAATGCTCAAAGCCAGACTGGCTGGGGTGATGACTGCCTGGCCATTTGAATGGATGAATTGTGCTAGCCAAGATCACCTCAGACTCATCCTAATGGGCATGCTGTTATTGCTGACTGGCTGCATTTGTAGTCATCGATGGCAGCTACATTCTTGATCTAGTACGGAGCAAACAATCCATCAAAAAAAACCCTGAGGTTCTTTATTAAAACATGGTGATTTACGGGATAGGGAAATAGAAAAAAAAGGAAAAAAAATAAACTCGAGGCTTCCTCTTTCTTCACCTCCTGGAACAGCAGTTGAGCTGTTCAGTGGTGTCCCAAAGGGAATGAAGGTACCTGCCTCATGAAATGGCTGCCTTAAAGACAACAGGTGGCCAGACAGCAATATTACTGCCCACCAGACAGCAGACAGATCCCGTCTGAGACACGGCCCCGACTTCGCGGGCGCGCAACGCCCCTCCGCGCCCGGCCGTGGAGCGACCACCCGTGCGAGCCGTCTGCCCTGCGCTCGCCTCCCCTTTGCCTCTCCGGGCAGAAGTGAATCCCGGGATGTATTTTACTTTGAATTGATTTACAGCCTACACACACACACACACTACTCCCGACCCCCTCGCACCGGCTGCGCGCTTCCAGGCGCACTCTGTTCGTAGCAAACTGCGTGCGCATCAGCTACGGGTGACGAGGAGCAGAGGTTCTCTTGCTCTGGGGTACAGGCTGCGGCTTAGGGAGCCGGGGAAGGGTCTGGATGACCTGCGGGGCCCCCGGCTATGCCCACAGTCCCAGCGGGAGGCGGCTCGCCCGCCCCGGCTCTTCCCTCGCCTCGGCTCCGGAGCAGCCGTGCAGGGGGGCTGGAGAATTCCACCCTGCTCCCCTCGCACTTTTGTGTCACGAATCTTCCCTTACGCCCCGGGCCCTCGCGGCCGGCCCAGCGGCGCATCTCGCCCCCTGTTCATCCTCGCCGCTTTCCCCCTTCCCGGGCGGAGGCCGTGGGGCAATGGGGGAAGCGGGAGCCAGCTGCCGGCTACTGCGGCGCTGTAGGGCCGGCTTCCGGGACCGAGAGGGGACACTGCCCTTTCCGTCCGTCCGCTCCCCCTCCTCTTGTGGCGTTTTTTTTTTTTTTTTTTTTTTTTTCTCTGGGGATTGGCACTTTGCTCAAAAATGCATACTACTTTTCCCAGATAGCCCTTATTTCACACTTTTCTGAAGGTAAGGAACTTCCAGTTTTACTGCCAAGCTTATGAGAAAAAATACAGAAAGTTTCCATTCTAGCCTTGCGTTATTAATGACAGACTTGAGCTACAGAGCTAATGCACTCAGCAACAATTCTCTAAACATTCTTCTCCATTCAAAGAGCTCCTTTTCTACTCTGGATTTATTTTCACTAGTATCTTGTCAGTCTAAGGGTGGTGATGCACTGGAATGGGTTGCCTAGGGAAGTTGTGAATGCTCCATCACTGGAAGTGCTCAAGGCCAGGTTGGACAGAGCATGGGGGCTGGAACTAGAGGATCTTAAGAACTTTTCCAACCCTAACTATACTATGATTCCATAAAGTCTTGATCTAAGTAGAATATGCATAAGGAATCAAGATTTAGGGACTACACAGCAGAAAGTACCTGTCCTATAGCAAACACAGTCCCTTTGATATCCTATTCTACAGCTTTACAAAGAATGGCCATGACATGACTAGCCTAGTAGGCAACACATCATCCATATCTTAATTAAATTTGACACTCCAGTTCTACATGAAAATTACAAGGTATTTATAACATAAAATGCCCTTTACAAAACTAGCTGGTACTTGCATAGTAAAAGAAAGCAGGCACATTTTTACCTTTAATTTTTTTCATTATAAGGACTTCAGCTTAAAGCTCAAAAAAAAAAAATTTTAGAAACAACCTACCACTGGTAGAATTTGTTTACAAGAAGCATGATGTTGCAGCTATTTCTGCTAGGCTTTTTTCCTAATTCTCTTAAATATATGCTAGAGAATAAAGCTTTTTTCAACAAGTGTGCATGAGATAAACATTGATTCTCTTATGAACTTATGAAGTTCCATTACTGTACTTGACATGTTACACTTACCTGGTGTCATGGGTTCAGCAGTAGCAGTCATTTTTCTCCTTCTTAGTAGCTGGTGCAGTGCTGTGTTTTTGACTTTTGGC
>JAOEHY010005440.1:0-17974 GCA_025447955.1 Psilopsiagon aurifrons | reverse complement strand
GGATGGGGCAGCCACAGCTTCTCCGGGCACCCTGTGCCAGCGCCTCAGCACCCTCACAGGGAAGAGCTTCTGCCTTAAAGCTCATCTCAGTCTCCCCTCTGGCAGGTTAAAGCCATTCCCCTTGGCCTGTCCTGACAGGCCCTTGTCCAAAGCTGCTGTCCAGGCTTCCTGTAGCCCCTTTAGGCGCTATGATCTCTCCTATGGAGCCAGGCTGAGAGAGCTTGGCTTGTTCAGCCTGGAGAAAAGAAGGCTCCAGGGACACCTCAGAGCAGCTCCAGTGCCTAAAGGGGGATGTGCCAACCGACAGCATTGCTGCTCCCAAACCAGCTAAATCCACCCTTTTAGGGCACCCTGGGCCAGAGCTGCTCTCCATGCATGCAGGAGCCCAGCGGTGCCATTCCTGCTCTTCTTGCAGGTACACTGTTAGCCACCAGCCACGCATGGACCCACCACAACACTGGGCAGCACCAGCATCAGTTTACCCCTGTCAAACCCACCAGCACTGGCTTGTTCCCATGTCCCAACAGCAGCAACTCACCCGCTCCTCACGCAGCAACCACCACCCTCTGCAGTGAAGCAGATGGGGATCAAGGTCCCCCAACGGCCACAGGCACGTGGCAGCCTTCTGATCTGTGACAAAGCTGATGCTCACCCGCCATGGAGGAAGAGGAGCTGCCAACTGAAGAGCTGTGGCCCCTTTTGGGGATGGAAGCCTTGGGAACAGCATGGCAGGAGCAGGAAAAGCTGCTCCTGGGTGCTCTGGAGCTGCAGCATCCTCCTGTGGTTGTGCCACAGGTACCATCACCCTTAATGGCATGGTCACTCCAATGCCCCTGGGAGGGGGGGGTACACCAGGAGCCTTTATCCCAGTTTGGATAAAGCCTGGAGCAGGCTCCTTTCTCCATGCACCAGCTGGGCTATTTCACACTCATTAGTATGAGAGGGAGGGCAGGGACATGGATCCTCCACGGCCCATGGAGCAGACACGCTGCAGGGCTCTGAGCAGCAGCTCAGGGATGAAGGGGCTCATCTGGACCTCCCAGGAGGGCTGTGAAGGAGAAAGCAGTGCTTTTCCACAGGGAAAAAGCATCAAAGACAAGCCCTCTAAACCTCCTCTTGCTTTTTCATCAAGGTGAAGAGCAAGAGAAAGGAATAAATGCACCCACATCACCCTGCAGTGTGAGCATGAGCTGCACTGAGTGCAGGAGGTTGAGCTGCTTTATGTCTGCTCTCCCTGCAGCTGAGGGTGTGAGAGCATTAACACCACCCAGCTGGGAAAAAGGTGAAATGGGGACAAGCAAGGAGCTATTTCCCAGCACCAGGGATGCCTGGTGCACCTTGGATGCTGTGGGGCAAAGCACTGATGGGTGATGCCAGTGGTGCCGCTCCTGGGTAGGATGCTGACTGCATCCCGATCCACCCACATGGGGAAAGTGGGATGCTGGAAAAAGCCCTCTGAGCTCAGGGGGTTCCTCTCCAGGAGCTGACAGCCAAGATCCCATCTTGTAAGATGGATGCAGCCAAGCAGCCCTCAAAGCCCCCCGGTCGGCATGTAACAGACGTCAGCTAATGGGAACCATCCCTGCACTGCGGCCATCCCGGGGGCGTCGGGGCTGTTATCTGGCGACTGCAAGCAGGAGGAGGGGAGGTGCAGCTCGGGGCCTGCCAAGCCCTAAATGCAGAGCAGAGCAGCCCGACAGGGAGATACAGGGAAGCCAATCCCGGGATGTTGGGCTCTGCCAGCCCAGGACCATGGCAGGCAGCAGCAGGAGCAAACAGTGCCTGTAACCCCCCCCCCCCCAGAAAACAGCGAAACCCCTCATCTGGAGGTGTTACCCCTGTTCTCAGGGCAAGCATCCAGGCAGCTCCCAAGCAAGGGGCTCTGGTGGCCCCCGGCCAAACACGCCCTGTGCTTGGCCTCCTTCCTCTGTTTTTCTATCCCTTTCTTCACCTCTCCCTTTCCTCCCGAGCCACATCCCTTTCCTTGGAGCGGAGCCCTTGAAAACCCCTTTTCTCCCAGTTAACTGCAGCGCTCAGCACCCATGGGAAGGGGTCACCCCAGTACCCTGCAGGGAGAACATTTTCTGTCAGAAGAGCAAGTGCGCTGAGTCCTTGCAAAGGGAGCCCAGTATGGAACAAAAGCATTATAATACACTAATAAAGCAGAACCCTGCGTCTCTGAGGCTGCCCCACGCAGCACAGGGGGTGCAGAGGGCTCGGCTCAGTCCCACGGGGCTGGTGCAGGATGTGCTTAAGATGGAATAGGGGAGAAAATAAGGAATAAAGCCTCAATTCTGCAGGCACAGCATGAGCGGGTCTGGCGGAGCCGCTGCAGCCAGGGGACATGTGCCAGCAGCAAGGCTGCTCCTCCGGCTCTGGCTCTCCATCCCTGGAGGCAAATATGGGATGAAGAGTTGCAAGGAACCCTCTGTGCCTGGTTGGGCACTGCCATGGGCTCATTGGAGCTGATGGCAGCCCTGGGAATCCCAGTTCCTGCCAGATCTGCAGCACTCTGGGGAGAAAGTGGCTCGTGGGCATTCTAAAACCAGAGCTCCCTTTTCCTCCAGCCCATCCCCATTCAGGGACCAGCAGCCAGCTCTCCTCCATCAGCTCACCCCTGCCCTAATCCCGGCCCCGCCATTCAGCTGAGCAAGCGTTTCCGGCACCACGGCCATAAGGAATGGGGCCAGGAGCCAGTGCATCCCTCTGTGCTAACAAACCCAGGCTCCAGCACCCAGCACAGCCAAGCAGCACCTGCACCCCAAACCACGGAGCCCGCCTTGCTGCAGGCAGTGAGCACCATGGCCAGGCTTTGCCCCTGCTCCTATAAGCACAGCTCTCCATCAACGCTTTCCATCAATGCTCTCCATCAACCCTATGAGTCCCATGGGATCCTTGCCAGGAGGGAAGGCACAAAACCCTGAGCTGGATCCAGCCGGGAAGCAGCCGGACAAAGTCCTTGGCGAGGGCGGACGGCGGCTCCCGCTCACCCACAGCCCATGGGTAACGTCACCACAGTCACACAACCAGGAGCGGTGTCCCAGGCACGGACATCCCATCCGGACAGGGTCCATAGGGAGGGAGAACGGGAGGCGCAGCGCTGCCCTCGGCACGCAGAGCGGGATGGCCGCAAGCAGGGGGAAGTCCGGGGATTTCCAGAGAACAAAGCAGCTGCTGGCAGCCGGCATTGCTGGGGGTGGGAGGGCGAGTTCCCGGCTCCCGCTCCAGCTGGGATTGGGAAAAGGCACAAAAAGCACCGGGAGTTTGTGTTTTATCTCCCCGGCAACCCCGGCTCTGTCACAGGCCCGGGCCAAAACGCGTTGGTGGAGAGCTTGGGGCAGAGGCAGCAGCATCTCATATGCGTGGGGTGACATCTGGGGAGCATCACAGCCATGCAGTGGGGTGGCCCAGGACCCAGGGCAGAGCCGGTGACAGCCCATGCCTTGGCAGCATCATGGCCCTGCTTTAACTGTGTTGCTCCACCATCTTTCCTCGGGGTCAGGGCCCAAACCCCATGTGCACCGAATCACCAGGCTCCCCAAGCCACAGTGGAACGGGACAGACCCACATCAGCTGGCACAAGACATCAACGGCATTTATCAGATCAGGATGTGATCCTTCAGCCTCTTCCCCTGAACTCCACAGCCTTCCACTGATCTGGAACCACTGTGGGTCTGCAGTTGGGCCCTTCCCTTGGCCCAACTGTGGCTGGGCTTGGTGCTGCTGCCGAAACCCATCCTAAAGGCATGGGGCTGCCTGAGCAGCTGTGGTACCCCACTAAAGGGGATTCACTAATGCACAAGCTGGCCCCAAACCTGGCTGCTTTAAACCTCGCTAAGCTCTTTAAGAAACCACTTCCACCAGGCAGAAATACCTGTCCCAGGCAATCAGTGGAGCTTGGCATCAAAACAAACCCGGCCCCAACCAGGTCAGGTCAGGAGCCGGGATTATGGCAGCTGCGCTGGTGAAATCCTACTGGAACAAATCCTCAGCACCTGCTTAACCCATCACCCACGATAATCCCACCGGCATCGAGACGCCTTCCCCGCACTCCGCATCCAGCGGCTGTGCCCATCACCCGGCTGCCCTCGGCCACCGGTGGCTGCAGACAATGGCCCACGTGTGCCACGGCCGATGCCGCCGCACACAACCACTCACCGGTGTCACCGCGCCTCCCCTTGGTCCACGGCGCTGGCCAAGCCCGCGGCTCTCCCGCAGCCGCAGCCGGGGTGGATGGTTTCCTTCCGAGCCCATGGACACCGTCATTGGTATCAATCATTAACAGCCACGGCAGCTGCCGGCAGCTTTAACCCCCTCGGCACCGTGCAGGACCAGCACGCGGAAGCATCTTCTGCTTGTGTTGAAAGCCCCTGTATCAGCACCGCCGCACAGCGGGACACTGCAGGGATGCCAAGGGGCTTCTGCGGGGATCTATGGACCCCATTCCTGCAGCACATCAGGTCTCTATGAACCCCAATCTGCTTCCTAGGCAGCATGGACCCCAGAAGGGATGCCCCATGCACTGTATCCTGCCTCTGCATCCAGCCAAGCCACCAGAACTCAGCCCAGTGGGTGCTGCAGGAGACCCTGCTCTCCCCATTCTCGGGGTAGCAGCAGCATCCATGCCAAGGGTTGACGCCCCACAGCCCTCTGCCCTCTGAGGAGTGGGGCAGGAGGCACCTCTATCCCTGCCCCAGTGCTGGAGCTGGGATCGCTCAGCTCAGGGGTCTCGGAGCTCTCCCTCACGCAGCTTTTCCAAGGAACATCAATGGCCGTAACGTTATCCGAGCGTGTTTACAACCCAGCAGCGGCTCTTGGCTCCTGAGGCTGCTGCTCAGCTGGCACTTGATGCAGCCAGCACCCTGATGTCAGGGTCCCCTGCACACTGCGGTACCCTCGGGGCTGCGCGCATCCCCATGGAGAGGGGGATGGAGCAGTGGCAGAGACTGTTCCTATGTCTGAGGTCTGGGACGTGGAGGGACAGATGTCCCTGTCACCCCCCTGCCTCTTGCTGTGTTACCCAACCCACAGAGGGGTTGAATGATTAACCTCTGACTGTGCCATTGCCTGGATCCAGCAGAGCCCTGTTCTGCCTGTGCACAGCCCCCGGCACAATGGGAGCAAATCCCTGTCCCCCCTGTCCCCAAGCCCAGTCGGTGTCACCATCCCCACTACCCCAGGAACATCCCATTCCAGCCTGCATCTCCCTGAAAAAGCAGAGGGACTTGGAAGGAAAGGGGTCATTCCCCATCTCCATCCCAGCTCCCACGGGCTCCCTGGCTCGGGAGGTACTCACAGAACACGGCACCCCGCTGTCACCGCAGCATTCAGACACCAATCCGCAGGGAATTTCGCCTTCTCCAGCCCCAGCTGCGGCCCCGGGAGCGGCCGGGCTGCGAGTGCTCCTAAATAACCTCGGACAAACATCTGCACGGCACCACCCAGCGCGGCCGGGAGCAGGGAGCTGCCTCGGGATGGTTTTAATCATGATATGAGACCATCAAATGGCTAAAGAATCCCACAGATGGGAATGAGCTGTGGATAACTGCCAGGCACGGCGGCTGATAAGACCCGCTGCCGGCAGGAGGGCTCAGCTCCCGGTGCCCGTGATGTATCCCTTTGGATACAGGCACGGCTCCTGGATTTCGCACTCCCCACATCCGTGCAGGACATGAAGCCACAAGCAAACAGCCCGAGCTGGGAGCACGTGGAGGGCACAGGGCCCAGAGCAGGGCGCAGCGATGCTGGGGGCTGTTGTTAAGCTTCCCCCGGCTCTTGGGGCTCTGCAGAGCCGGGTGCTCCTATTCCCACTCACTGAGCCCACTGGGATAGGGATTGGGGTGAGCCTCAGCCTGGACTCCATCAGCCGTTGGATGCTCCTCCTCCTCCCTGTGGAGGCTTTTGATTGTTTTTGTCCAAATCACCCATTTTCCGCTCTCACTCGGGTGCTTTAGCAAACAGATGCGCTCATAGGGATGCACCCCGGGGTGCAGGGGGCATGACGCGGCACACTGCCAGCACCACCACAGCACCACTGCCACTGCAGCCCCCGCACTGGGGCTCAGCGGGGCTCTGGGTTAGGGGCTTGCAGCAGCACTGGCTCTGCCCCAGCTCATGGTGAGCTCCTGGGCTGCTCAGCGCCCTGACCTCCCGCAGTCAAGTCCCGACTCATTCGGCACATTCCTGGCATAGCCGGCTGTGCCGCGCGGTGCCGGCACGGAGCGCCGAGGCTGGGAGGGTGCCAGCAGCACTCTCATGTCTCATGGCTCCTGCACCCCAGGGCTTCCTCGTGGTCTGATGTGCCCATGAGGATTTATCCCTGGGCAGGAGCAGCCCGGCTCTGCCTCCTTTGCCGCAGTGGAGCTGGTCCAGGCAGCAGGTTGTCATCGCAGGCAGCCCATCATCCTCCCCAACAGCCCAACTCCTGTCCCAGTTGCCTTCCCCGGGCTGTGCCACACGTCCCTTACGTTGGCACGGGTGTGATGGAGGTATATGGGGTAACTCTCCCATTTTTAGATCTGTTCCTGTACCTCCGCAGGCCTCGGAACAGCTTGTAACCGAGCTGTGATGCAACAGCGTGAGCACCCCGGTTGTGCAAGGGCCTTGCACTGATTTGCTCCTGAGCACGGGGCTGGCCAAGGTTCTCCCACCCTCAGGTCTGCAGCCGCAGGAGCAGCCCATGATCATGGTGTGGGTGCAATGGGGCACCCAAGTGCTCCCAAAAGTGCACCCAAGCGCCTGTGAAGAGCCAATAGTGGGGATCTGCCAAGGGTGGGAGCTGAGCCTGGCACCCATGGGTGCCTTCAACTCTTTCTGACAGTCCCAGAGCCACCAGCTTTCATGTACGGAGTGGGAACCTCCCCAGACCTGGGGAGGACACAACCCAGGGGACCTGGAAGCTCTGGTCTCCAGCACAACCATCCTGAGACACAGCCCCCAAGGGGCACATCCAGTATCCCCCAGCAGCTCATGTTCTCCGTATCACACCATTCTCTTCCTCCACCAACCATTAAGGGCTCAACCCAGCCATCAGCACCAGTGCCAGGATGGGTGCTGTGACGCCCTTGCTGCCCTTGGATGGGACAGCCCCGCTGTGATTGCTATCCCCAACCCACCACACCCTGGTGTGGCAGGGCCGGGGCAGCCGGGGACATCTTCCCAGTGAATCACTGGTTGTTCCCAGCTTCCCAACTGCGTCCCAATTAGTGCACAAAGCCAACAACAGCCCCAAGGGGCAGCTGCAAGGGAAAAGCAAGGAATTTGCTGGGGAAAAGCGGGGCTCAGTAGCACGGCGTCAGCTCAGGAGAACGAGACCTTCCCCTGAATGGAGTTTAGTCACCGTGGGATGTTTCCAATTGGAAACCAGGAGAGTTCCAGGCTGAATGCACGCCAGCCTTCCACTTCCCAGAAACCCCATTTGCAAACGAGCCTGTTGCCAGTTCCCCCTCTCCCCCAGCATCACATAAACAAGTATCACCCCACCATCCCGATGGGGAGACGCAGCCATTGGACTCCAGCTGCAGCACAGCCCATCCCCGCAGCCTCTGGCCCTGCATTCACAGCACTGCCAGGGGAGGGAAGCTGAGGATGGGATTCCAGAGCCTGACAATGCTGGAGCTGGGTCAGTCCCTTGGTGACAACTTGGGGTGGTGGCAGAGCGCTTTGCAGCTGCATCGTGCCCCCAAGGGTGCTCACTGAGGGAAGCAAGCGCAGTGCCTGCCCTCCATCAGGAACTGGTTTGCTCGGCTCTGCTAAGAGCTGTAGGCTTGTGTTGAGTTTCCAGAAGGTAGAGATGGGGCAATTCATGTGGGAAGAGCAATTGGGTACTGGAGAGGTGGGAGATTCCTTCGCCAGGTGCCTCTAGCACAGTGGCTCTGGCTTTCCTGTGGGTTTGGGTCAGAGGAGGATGCTCCGCATCCACCAGTGTCTCCAGTTCAATCTAGCCCAGAGGACACAGGGAATCAAGGGAACAGCCAAGGGAACGTGGTCCCAAACCTCAACTCCTTAGGAAACCAGCGAGTGGAAGAAAGCCAGCCATGCCCTTGACTTGCCCTGATGTGTTCTGCCCCTCCACGTGTCTCCCTACCCCAGCAGGATGGAGCAGGCACCACATGGGGCCCGCACAGGTGACATCCCTGCTCTGTGCCATCACCAGAAGCTGCTGAAGGTCCTTTCTTGTCACAGAGTTAATGAGTGGCCCTGCAGGACACGAAGGACAGGCCCCTGGGAGAAGGGACCAGCTCAGAGCCTGGGGCTTCCCCTACTGTCACTGGAGGGAGAGGGGAGGAAAAGCAGGATGGTGCCAGGATCAGGCTCAGCCATGAACCCACTGCCCTGCCAGTGGGGAGATCACCCCATCTCCTCGGCGTCCCTGGGAGCAATGGGATGGAAACCACAGTGAACCCGCGCTGCAGACATGAGACCTACAACAGCCACAGACTGCTGCCACACAGGGATGCTGGGACATCCTCCAGCACTGGCAGGACACAGGGATCATCATCCCAGCAGTCTGTGTGGGAGGATCTGGGGAGGAAAGGGCTTTCCCAGCCTTTAGGGTGGCACAGCAGAGTAAGCAGAGGGTCGCTTTAAAAAAGCCTTTCTTAAAACATCCCATTAAACAGCACAAAGCGGGCGAGCAGCTGGGTCTCTCCCCTGAGAGAAGAGGCAACTTTAAGCAGCACTTGCAGGAGATTGCAGCCTTATTCCCAGCCAAGGGCAGGGACAGCAGCTCCCCCAGGCTTTAGAGCCAATCCGGAGCACAGGGCACGGGCACAACCCCTTCCAGCCATGCACCGAGAGGGCAAGATCCCACCAAGCATCCCAGCTTTAAACCGGGTGGGCAGGCTCCCGCCCCACATCCCCACTTCCCTGGCAGCACTGGCAGCAGCAGGGCGCTGTGTGTACGCACCGGGTGCCTCTGCCCCACTCGCAGCTCTGCCAGCCTTATCTCGCTGCCACACCTTCCATTTAGCTCCAGGAGAGGAGTTTAACCCCTGGGAGAGCGCAGCCGGGCTTTCCCGCTCCTGTGCCCGGTGGGATGCGCTGCCCATCCCTGCCCATGGTGCAAACATCCCCCCCCCCCGCACGTGCTGACGGCCACGGCTGTATCCACAAGCAAAACCACCCTCCCTACAGCCCTTTACCCCATCCATGGCTCTGCAGCCGCCCTCCAGCACAGCCCAGCCCTCTGGATGCTCTGGCACGGCGCAGACCCCTCCATCTCCATCTCTTTGGCTCCAGCACTGGGGGGGTTCTTCCACCACCCCTCCCATCTCCTTCCTTGCCCCCACCACAGCACCCACTGCTGGTTCGCCCCCCCTGCTCACCGGGTGCTCGAGGGCAGTGGGCTCGGTGCCGAGGTGGGAGCTGGTGGGGAAAGGGGGGGAAGCGCCGGTGACCTCCGAGAGCCGCCACGTCCGATAAGCGAGGTCTGAAACCTGAAGCTGGAGGTTGGCTCCTTCCTATATAAACAGGAGCTGAGCACACACACACATCCACACCCCGCTCTCACGTCATTCCCACTGCTCCCGGCCACACCAGGCACCTTCCAGCCCTGCGCTGCGATAGCCATGGCAGCGGTCACCACTGCCCGAGACCCCCCGACACCAATCCTGGTCCCCAGTGTATGCAATTGACAGTGGGTTACGTTGTGATCCAGATGGGATTTTAATGCTGAGGATAGGTCTGCTTCCCAGTGCTTTGGGAATGGGGCTGGGACCCACCAGTGGGCAGCACTGGTGCTTAACCCAGCAACACGGGAAAGGCAAATAGTGCATGTTTAACCTCATAAAACAGCCCAAAGGGACTCAGCACCATGCTGGATCGGCTGATGGGGTGACTGATGTGTGACCCAGGGTGGTGGGTGCCGCTCCCCAGCCCTGCTGAGCCTCACCATGGCCACCACGGTGGCCGACAGCCAGAGCACGGCTGCACTGTGGCACCGCAGGACTTCCTTGTGCGGGATGAAACAATTCAGGAACACAAAACCCTGCCTTGTTTTCCTTCGTTCTCCAGGCTCACCGGCAGCCCAGAACCGGGGCGGCCACATACCATCGGCGAGGCTGGGCTGTGCTTGCTTCACCCCTGCTCCAGCCTGCGGGACGAGCGGGGATGCTCCCAGGCATTGCCCATGGGTAAGGGGAGGGAGTCCCAAAACTGCTTTGCTGAGTAGGGGTGAAACCACTCCATGGCGTGGAGACGGTGGGCACATATGGGGACCTCTCCATCGCGCGGCTGCATCTCCATGCAGCAGCTCATGGCTGGGGGCTTTGCATGAGTGCAGCCCGGGGTTCCCTGTGCTGGCTTGCAGCATCCATCCATCCATCCATCCATCCATCCATCCATCCATCCATCCTTCCATCCATCCATCCATCCATCCAGGGTGCCACAGTGGCAGTGCTGGGAGCCAGCTCCCCACCCCGGTTGCACAAGCGGCCCCGGGGCGCTGCCGGGCTGTGCACAAACAAAAACAGCGTGTTTATGAGCAGGCAGCGCCCCATCCACCTGCATCCAGAGCTCTCACTGCCTGATCCCAGGTAGGAACAGTGGGAGACGTGTCTATCCCCATAGATCCCATCGAAACGCTGCTGCACTGGACCCTTCCCAGGCACCAGCACCATGGGTCCATCCTCCGTGTAGCATCTTGTAAAGGTACTTTGGAAGAGCAAATTTGCCTTTGGAGTGCTGGATTGACTGGGGCGATGGGGATGAGATGGCCTTGGGAAGGGATTTCCTCCCCACGGTCATTCCAAGGGACTTTGGTCCCACAGCAGGTCCTGCTGCCCCACTGGAACAGCACCCACTGTGCCCTACAAGCAGCCTTGGCTCTGGTCAGCACCAATGTCTTCCCTCCCGGCTCCTCTGGCGCACACCAATGTGGCCTAGCAGCACCCAAAATAGTCTTCTTCCAGCAGACCATAAATCCCTTGGGAATGAAGCAGAGACCAGGAGCGAGGCCCAGAGCTCCAGCTGGCATAGACTGAGATTTTGGGGGTTGGGAGGAGAATCTGGGGCCTCCTCCTCATGTATGTTGAAAATATCACTTCTACTCAGCAGCCAGATGAGCCCATGGTCATCTTGGCTGAAAAATAGGGGGGTTTATGTAATCTTTTGCTTAAAGAGGAGCAAAAGCTGTTCCCAGCCCCGCTTTCTGCACCATCCATGCACCAAGAGGTGCCTCCACCATCCACCCATGGAGCAGAGCAGCCAAAGGGGGGGACCCCACAGCAGTAGCACCCCCATGAGCAGGGGACTGAGCCCTGCACTGCATCCCTGCTGTCGCAGTGCCAGGACACAGAGCATCCCTCCCCAGCAACAACAACCCGCGCCTGAACCCAAGGTCCTGCTTATCAGCAGCACAAGCATGTCTGGTGATAAGCCCAGGGATAAGATAAGCCCCCCTGCAGCCTGGCTGCTATCACAAGCCCTTCCTCCGGCGCTGCACCGCAAGGCTGACGGGTGCTGAACCCCCAAACACCCCCTTAGCAGCACACAAGCAGCCTCTCACCTCGATGGGCTTTACGATTCATCACATCCACACTCAAAGCATCGCCTCTTGTTTAGGAATCACACAATCCGCTTGATATGGAGGGGTGGAAGAGGGAACTAAACATGAACCCCCCCCCCCAAAAAAAAAAACTCACAGCAGAGCAACGTTTGTCAGTGGAAGCCTGGCAGGGGAGGGAAGAGGCGCGCGCAGTGCATGAGGCTGGCGATAAACGCTGGAATTGCTGATCGTTGCTGCTCAACCGACCTGAAAGGAGAGCTGCTGCCGAGGAAAACAACCCCACAGGCCGTGAGCACAGGGCACAGGGCTTCACCCGGGGCTGGCACCTACCTGGGCCTTCCTCGCAGCACTTCTCCTCCTCCTACTCCTCGCTACCCCTCATTCATCTCCCTGCTTGCAGTGCCAGGAAGCAGGGGCTGAGCATCCCCCCTGGGCTCCGCATACCACATCCACAGGCAGAAGGATGCAAACCAATGCCGAGGAGGGAAAAGCAGTTCCTGGGGATACCCGAAATAACGGGGACCCAGCCCCTTCTCCCTCCTTCCCACCCAACTCAACCGTGCCTGGGTAAGGCGAGGGGAGGAGATGGGGTGCTTGGAATATGTGGTCCCATTCCCAATCCTACACACGGGATCTGTCAGTGTGTGGGCAGCTCCAGCAGAGCCGGCCTGGCCTTTAAAAGAGGAGGATTAGGGAAAAATAAAAGACCAAAACAACCTCCCCCCCTCCCCACGCATGTTTGCTTCCCAGCATCCGTGCCAGGCTATAAATACCCGGCACTCTCCGTTCCGGCTGCAGGGTGGCGGGATTTCAATGGGATCGGAGGGAAACAGCCCTGCAGGGTTTGAGGGATGCAGCGCAAGGATGGGGTGGCTCTTCCCCTGGGGCAATGTGGGAGCAGGGAATGATGATGGGCAAGAGGTTGGGCAAGCTGGACCCTGTCAGCAGCAGCCATTCCAGTGGGACAAGCAGAAGAGATCCCCGAGGAGCCCCGGAGGCAGCGGGGTGGATGCCAGGAGGGAATGAAAGGCAGCACTGGTAGGAGCTGGGGCAGGCTGCCAGGCATGTGCCACCTCCCAGTGCCCCCAGTGCCACCCACTGGGAACACTGGGAGAGGGGCAAGTGCAGAACAACCCCCTCTGCCGGGACATCGAGCACTGGATCTCTCCATCCTGCTCCATGGATCCAGCATTGAGCCCCCCAGCACCCTGCAGGGGAGGATGGGGGTCGGGGTGTGTTGCTGGGGGGCTGCAGGGAGCAGCCCGGACCAGGGGAAGCCTTTCCAAGTGCAATCCCTGCCGCGGGATTGCTGCCTCATTAGAGAGCAATTAGAGACTCATTACGGGATGGTAACACCCAAACCCCATCAGGAAATGGGACTGTGGGTGCCAGATAGAGCACGCGTGCTCGGGCGCACCGCACACACTGGGGACAGGACACGTCAGAGGGAGGAACCTGCCCTGGGAGAGGTCACCGGAGCAAATCCCCACTGTGCTGGCTCCATGCCTCAGTTTCCCCACTTGTTGGGAGCTCCCTGCCTCTCCCCAGAGGCACTGATGCAGCCCATGCTTGGCTGCCCTCCCCGGCAGACCCCTGGCACCCCAAAAGCACCAACAATGGCTCTACCTCGGTGAGAAGCATCCCTGTCCCACCAGCCCCATCCCACTATCCTTATCCCTCCATCCCCGTACCATCAGCTGCATCCCAACATCCCCATCCCCTCCTCAACCCAGCAGTGGGATGTTGCCACTGAGCCCCATTCCCATGGGATTGGGAGCTGGAGTCTGTGCTGCTCCCCTGCCCACAAGCATCCTGCTGAGAGCTGGAGGAGCCCCAAGAGCGCTGAGCCACCCCAAACCCCCGCAGCATGTGCCCATTGCAGCTCCTAACATCAGGTGAACTTCAACAGCACCTACAATATTCCTGTTGGCTCCCATCTAATCCATGATGGGTTAGCACAGAGTATCTACAGCCCAGAGAGGCCACCAGCCCCACCACTGTGCCCAAGGACACTGGGGAAGGGGACATGTAGGAGCTGGACCCTCTGCTCCATCACCCTGTGGCACTGCAGGGACATGGAACCTCCTATGACAGCAGCAGGGACAAGGTCACAGCAAGAACAGATCGCAGCCAGCAGGGAGGAGATGCAGGGAGGATGAGGATGGGATGCGAAGCAGCAGCACTGATGGCTGGTGAAGGGCCTGGCATCTCCGGGCACATGGCGAAGAGATGGGAAACGAGCTCCTCCTTCCCTGTGGGGACTCATCACAGCAATTCCAACTGAGTGTTGGAGCCCAGCGGCCCTGGAGTTTGCACTCGGAATCCTCATCTCCCTGACAAGAGGGAGAGCAGCCGGCAGCCAGAGCTGGAGCTCTGCGAAAGGTCACTGCGTTTGCACATCCACAAAACAGGCATTTATAAGAGAACAGGGAAGGAAAACATACCCCGTGCTCACACAGTGGAGCCGGCGAAACTGGGATGGCAAAGGAGATGGGAACATCAGCCTAGGGTCCCCCAGCACCCCAGATTTAGAAGGTTGGAACCATGCAGTTGGCTTTAAAATCATCAAACCCAGGCGAAAGCAGCAGATTTCTACCTCCTGATGTGTTTCCCTTTTCTGGGCCCTGAGGGTGCAGCCTCACGTTCAAATTCTCAGCAAGAATAAAGGCCAGAAAAGGAGTTTCAGTGCAGGAAGCTCATCAGGCAGAACACCCCGCTGCAGGGTGGGGGCAGAGCCAAGCCCCTCTATGCTGCAGGGCCCTGGGGTGCAGGTCTCTCTGCAGCACCCAGTGCAGCATCACCCAGCAGTGTGGAACCGGCCAAGCAGGGCTGGCGGGTGTCGATGCTGTCGGTGCTGCCAGACTGGTCCTGGCTGTTCAGCCACAGCACATCATCATCCCCTGTGTCCCCACCATGTGTCCCCACATCATCAGCAGCCACACGCCTGCTCCTAACGTGGCACTGGATGGCTATGACTTGGTTGCCAGCAACAGTGAGAGGTTCCACAGCTTCTCACTGCCCATCAGGTACCAGTGGCACTGTGGTGGTGGCCATGGGAGGAAGATGGGTGTTGGAGAAGCGTGAGGATGCAAGAAGATGCTCTCAGGACAAGCCACGATCCCAGATGCAGTCCCCAGCCCCAGATCCCGAGGGAAAGAGGATGAGGAAGGTGGTACCTGGCAAAGGGAGACAACTGCAGCAGGACACGGCACAGGGAGATCATGGACACGGCACAGTGGGATCAGGGATACGGCGCAGGGTGTCTGGAGCTGGGTGGCTGTGAGGAGCGCCAGCCACACACAAAAGCCATCTCATTATCCCCTAATTAGTGCCTTGCCAGCTCCTGCAATTAACACCCATGCAAGTGGCTGCTGTTGAGGTAAACAAAGGGTTAGGAGCACCCTCGAGAGCAGGAGAGCCCTGGCAGAGTGCAGACCACCCATGGGCACGAAACAAGGAGCAGGGGACCCTGGTGCTGAGTATTAGGGGCCCAGGCTGCTCGCTGAGCCCCAGGGCTGGATGCTCTCACCAAGCAACACGGCAGTGGCAGGACCTCGTGTCATGGTGCTGGTGGCATTGCCTGGAGCATCCCAGCGAATGGGGCATCACCCAGCTCTGTGGGTAGGAGCAGCCGTGTTCCCAAGGAGGAGAGGAACATCTCCTTTGGAGACATCAAAGGAAAGCAACCACCAGGTCCTAAATGGCCTTTCTCCAACTGACCCAGAAATGTGGATCAGGAGCTGCCTCATCCCTTAATTGAGAACTTGGTGACTTTGAATCTTTATTAAAGAGCTTTGGTGGATGCATGGATTAAGGGCACAACCTGATTCCCCGCATACCGCTGCAGGGGCAGCCTCACCCCGCAGCTCCTGGGTTGCAATAAAAACTGCAACCAAACGAGAGCAATGCCGGAAACCAGGAGAGCCCCGACCTGCCCCCACAGAAACGAGCCATTCCCAGCGTGTTTTCCACCTTCGGATGCTGAAAGGAGTGGGAAGAGCTGGATAGAAACAGGAGCCCTGCCTGCCCATCATCCTATCGCAGGATGCAAGGGAAACCCAGGTGGTTTTGGAAACTGGCAGTGTGTGAAGCCCCGTACCACACTATAGTGGGAAGGGGCTGCATGGAGCTGCCAGATCCTAGAGAGAAACAAGGATAACAAGGAGATGGCACATCCCTCGCTGTACTATTTCTGCCTGCTGCAGATTATCATGTTTCAAGCTAAGGAAAACAGAAGAGGGGGATGCTACTACAAATGTATGAGAGAGAGAGAAGCAGCGATGGAGCTGCTTCCCCCTGCAGCGAGCAAAGACAGGCGGGAGAAATCCCCATCCCAGCCGATTCCCAGGGGTAAAGATGGAGCAGGAAGAGCCCAAGGCTCTGCCTGGCTGCTGAGGCTTCAGGTGGCTTTGGGAGGGGGTTAAGCACCACGCTGCCCATCTGGGTTGGTGTTTGTGCCCAGTGCCAGGCCTGGTGTGCACACACGTGCACATACATGCAGGCTTCCCAGGGCAGCACACAGGGCGATGCTGATGCATCATCCCCATGGCAGGGAGCAGCAGGAGGCCCATGGACACTGGTACCCTCGCAGCCATCAGTACCCAATGCAGTCTGCTCACCCAGGCATGGAGCTCACCCTCCTGCCTGCTCCTGCCCGTTCCTGCCTCCTCTCCCTTGTTCCCGCCAGCCCAGCGGCTGCTCCCGCTGGTTTCTATGGGAACTCGGTAGGAAAACACGGCAGGGGCAGGCAGGGATGTGGGCACGGTGATGTGGCGCTTGGGGCCAGGATGCTGCAGTGGGATGGGTGCCACGGCCCATGGGGTTCCCTGCATGGACTGAGGGTGCCGGGGCTGCTCCCCCCAGAGCAGGCTCTGGCAGAGGCTTTGCTGCACGTGTGATTTTCAATGCCTCAGCCACCCCCTCTGTGGGATTCCTAATCCTGGCTCTGCCTCCCCAAGGAGCTGGATCGGGATGGGCAACAGGGGTGGGTGTTCCCCAGCTGGGCAAGGAGCTCCATCAGAGCCACGCTGGGAAGCCTCATCCTATCCCAGCTGAGTGAAGGGGACAAACGGGATGGTGCAGATCGGAACAGGACAGGAGCTCTTCTTCAGGAGGGATTCAGGGATACCTGAGCCACACATACATACAGAGCCTGGTGCATGCACACATGTGTGCCACAGGATGAGCCATATTGGGAGCAACAGTGCAGCAGTCCCAGCTCCCATCCAGGGATGCACGGTGGGATGAGCAGCGGGATGCAGATGCTCTTGATGTGATGTGGGAGAAACCAAAGGGTGCTGCTGATTCCCAGCTGCAGAGCAGCACCACAAACAGCCTTGCCTGCCTGGAAGATGTCTTCTCCTCCAGCAAATGCCACCCGGGTTCCTTCCATGCCAGGTCTCTGGCACCTCTCTCTACACTGGGATGGCCTTGCATCCCTTCCCTACTGCAGCTTCCTTCTCTCCTCCCTGCCCGGAGGGATTACGCGGCCGCTCAGCAGCCATCTGGACGGGGGAGCTGGGCCCCTGCACCCAAGGGACCATGGCACACGTGATGGTGGGATGGCGGGGCCAGGCAGCACGGACCAAACCCGGGATTCAGCCCTCCCACACCATAGCCCCACATCACAGAAAGACCCCGCAAAGAGGTGATGGAGGGGCACCAGAGCAGGGGTTCCCACCGAGCCATAGGGGAGAACAGTCCCTGGGGACCCATCCGGCCGGGGTTTAGCAGACTCGTGGCGTACGGAACATGCCCCCTCATGTGATGAACCAGACGCTGCTCCCTCAGATCCAACCGTGGCGCAACAAAGCTGCGATTGACTGCGCGGGGCAGCGGCTCCGGCGCAGCCAGACACCTCCGAGCTGGGGGGGGGGGGGCACCGAGGCATCTCACAGGCAACGCACATCCCCGAGGCAAGGCTCGCCCTTGCTCTGTGCTGAGGAGGAAGATAAGGAGGAGGAGGAGGCTGGCGCCCTGCTCGCAGCAGCAGCAGCGAGACGGGAGGTGCAAAGGCCAAGGAGGCACTCGGGGTTCCTGGGAAGCGCTAGACGACACCTCCAGCGCCATCCATCACAGCCCGGGCTCCATCCATCACATCCCATCCTGGCTGCGACCTCAGCAAAGCAGCCAGCCACAGCAGGGCTGATGGGGCTCTGACCCATGTGAGCCCCCCCCCTTTATGATCATAGGGGTTTCGGGGGGCTGAGCAGGCGCTCCAAAAGCCGTGTCTCTCCCAAAGCTTGGGTCCAAGCCTGAGGGACCCTATCCCGCGGTGGTGGGGGTCCGGGGGCACAATCCAGCGCGCAGCACATGAACACACCGTGGGGACAGCTCGGGGGGGCCCTCACTTGTCACCGAAAGAGCGGCAGGAGGGGTGATGGGGAGCCTGATCCCCACTGTACACCCTGCCCTGGCCATGGGGTGCGCTCAGAGCACCACCGGCGGGCTGTGATCCCCCCCCCCCCC